>OZ038392.1:52873784-53146371 GCA_964036045.1 Eutreptiella sp. 'Long Island Sound 2002' | reverse complement strand
ATCTCAAAAATTGAAATCACCTCGCAGAGGTTGTTAGATCAAAGCCAGGCAGGCGTATATATGGGGAAAACGCCACATACCCCCCATTTTGGGCCTATTCGCGTACCCTACCCCAAGGGGTTGAATTGTTAGTTTAACCCCTTGTAAAATCATTATTTTGTCCAATAAACACATCCCCCAATGAGTTTTTGGTCCGGACCCCCCCAGACCCCCCCCACTTGAAACCCACTTTTTAGGGGGGGGGGGGGGTGGGGGTGGGGGTGGGGGGGTGGGGGGGTGGGGGGGGGGGGGTCAAAAATGTCGAAAAAATGACCCCCCCTTTTTTTGGGTCGAAAATCATGAATCTTTTGGTTTTTTTCGATTTTGAGCCGAAAAAGTGTTTCCGGGTCCCGACTCCATAGGGTTTGTATGGGGCGGAGTGGGACGAGCGAAGTTTATGCACTTTTCAGCCATTTATGTTATGTTGGCGGTTTTGGCAACCTCGGTGAACCCGTGGTACCCACCCTGAGGTGTGCGAGTGGGGATGTTGTGACAGTATATGCCTACTAGGATACAAAAGGACGTTTTTTGCCGTGTCTACCCCTGCTTATGGCCGTTCACAACCCGTGCCAAAGACGCGAAATGACTGTTTCCACCAATAATGGCCTAGTGAATGGGGAGGTACACAACCTGCTTATGCAGTTTTTCACCCCGGACAGCTCAAAAATCGAAGTTTTCGAAACTTGTTTTTTTGATATTGTGACCACCCAAAATGACATTTCAAACTATGCAAAGCATGTTTTAGGCCGTATTTACGTGTTTTTCACCCTATTTGGGTATCAGGTCGGGGGGGGGGGGGTCTCCCAAGGGACGGGTGCACAACCTGCTTATGCAGTTTTTCAACCCGGACAGCTCAAAAATCGAAGTTTTCGAAACTTGTTTTGTTGATATTGTGATCACCTAAAATGACCATCCAAGCTATGTAAAGCATGTTTTAGGCCGTATTTACGTGTTTTTCACCCGATTTGGGTATTAGGTCCAAGGGGGGGGGGGTCTCCCAAGGGATTGGTACACAACCTGCTTATGCAGTTTGTCACCCTGGGCAGCTCAAAAATCGAAGTTTTCGAAACTTGTTTTTTTGATACCGTGATCACCTAAAATGATCATCCAAGGTATGTAAAGCATGTTTTAGCCGTATTTATGTAGTTTCCACCCTATTTTGGGTGTGTGTTGCTCGCGGTAGATTCTCTGCGAGGTGGACTTGCCGAAGGCAATAGAATTTCCAAAACTGATTTTTTTGATACTCTGACCATCCAAAATGATCAAATATTCTATGTAAAGCATGTTTTAGCCCCTCTTTGTGTGTTTTTCACCCTATTTGGGTGTTCGGGGGGGGGGGGGGGGGTCCCAAGAGGGCTAGGGCGCAACGTGCTTATGCAGTTTTCAGCCTCGGCGGCTCAAAAATGGAAATCACCTCGCAGAGGTTGTTAGATCAAAGCCAGGCAGGCGTATGTTGGGGAAACCACCACATACCCCCCCATTTTGGGCCTTTTTGGGCCTATTCGCGTACCCTTCTCCAAGGGGTTAAATTGTTTGTTTAACCCCTTGTAAAATCATTATTTTGTCCAATAAACGCATCCCCCAATGAGTTTTTGGTCCGGACCCCCCCCAGACCCCCCCCCACTTGAAACCCACTTTTTGGAGGTTTTCAGGGAGGTGGGCACCTTTTTTTTGGGTTGAAAACCATGAATCTTTTGATTTTTTTGATTTTTGAGCCGAAAAAGTGTTTCGGGGTCCCGACTCCATGGGGTTTGTATGGGGCGGAGTGGGACGAGCGCTCATGCACTTTTATGCACTTTTCAGCCATTATTGGTATGTTGGCGGTTTTGGCGACCTCTGTGGCCCTGTGCTACCCACTCTGAGGGGTGTGAGTGGGGATGTTGTAACAGTATATGCCTACTAGGATACGAAAGGACGTTTTTTGCAGTCTGTAGCCTTGCCGAGGGCCGGTCAAAACCCGTGCCAAAGACGCAAAATGACTGTTTGCACGAATAATGGCTTAGTGAATGGGCGCGTGCTGTTTTTCACCCTGGGCAGCTCAAAAATTGAAGTTTCCGAAACCTATTTTTTTGATATTGTGATCACGTAAAATGACCATCCAAGGTATGCGAAGCATATTTTAGGCCGTATTTATGTGTTTTTCACCTTATTTGGGTATTGGGCACGGGGGGGGTCTCCCAAGGGATTGGTACACAACCTGCTTATGCAGTTTTTCACCCTGGGCAGCTCAAAAATCAAAGTTTTCGAAACTTATTTTTCTGATACCGTGATCACCTAAAATCACCATCCAAGGTATATAAAGCATGCTTTAGGCCGTATTTATGTAGTTTTCACCCTATTTGGGTATTGGGCGTGCCGGGGGGGGGGGGGGGTCCCAACAACCTGCTTATGCAGTTTTTCACCCTGGGCAGCTCAAAAATCGAAGTTTCCGAAACTTATTTTTTTTGATACCGTGATCACCTAAAATGACCATCCAAGGTATGTAAAGCATGTTTTAGGCTGTATTTATTCGGGTTTCACCCCATTTGGGTACTGCGCGTGCGGGGGGGGGGGGGGGGGTCCCAACGGATTGGTGCACAACCTGCTAATGCAGTTTTTCACCCTGGGCAGCTCAAAAATCGAAGTTTTTGAAACTTAGTTTTTTGATACTGTGGTCACCTAAAATGACCAATCAAGATATGTAAAGCATGTTTTAGCCCATGTTTATGTAGTTTTTACCCTATCTTGGGTGTGTGTTGCTTGGGGTAGATTCTCTCGAGGTGGACTTGCCGAAGGCAATAGAATATCCTATGTAAAGCGTGTTTTAGCCCCTCTTTATGTGTTTTCCACCCTATTTGGGTGTTGGGGGGGGGTCTCAAGGGGTTTGGGGCACAACCTGCTATTATGCAGTTTTCCAGCCTCAGCAGCTCAGAAATGGTCGTCCCTCTTCCCTCTTTGAGGTGCCTTGCCGAAGGCAATAGAATTATCAGATGGACATATTTTGCTGGATGATACAAGACATTGCTGTGTGTAGTGCCCGGGTGCCTTCTCCGTGGCGGTGCGTGTGCCTTCGTAAGGCCAAGCGTAAATCAACAATATTTTTTATTGTACAAAGGATGGCCCTGCATCCTGGCCGTGGGCGCTCCAGCCCATCTGGTTCCAGCGTCTCTGCGGGTGCCTGGGTCCACACATTGTAGACATGGTAGACCTCATTTATGCACCGGCGAAGGATTGATGGCAGCAGGTGTATGAGCGGTTGAGAGTGGCCTCAGGCCACAGGCAGCAGCTGCTGCTCAACCCACACTTTACAGAGGTTCTGGTCAACCAATGCCCAGCAACATGTTTCCAGCGACCGCCATAACCCCTTGCGCAAGAATTATGTTGTCGTACCACTTTGTGGTAGGGACACGCAGGCAGCTTACTTTGATGTTGCCCCAGTATATGGCCCACCCCTCCCACACGGCCTTCTGGTGGCCTGGTCGCCAGGCTGGGCATGGCCTGTGATCCCCCATGCGAGCTGACCCTACTGACCCATGCTGGTATCCCTGTGACAACCATGCAACTGTCATAGCCCCTAAATTTGGGGAGCCCGTGCATTAAATTGCAACAGAGTAAGTAGTTCGAACAATAGGGAATCGGGAGACTGGAAATCAGTCCCCTATCGCGAGCATCGTTCTGCTTGCTGGCATTACAGTCACAAGCATCTACGATAGTTGCCCCCACCACCTCCCAGCACATGCATCCTGACCCTGATGACCCCTGCTGGTCTCCCTTCTGCGATTCTTCCACTCCCCCCCCCCCCCCCCCCCCAAACGCACGCATGGGTTGCACAACCACTGACACAGACCTGTCTGTCTTGACCTTGCTCTTGACATCGCTAAGGATGCAGCAGATGTTCTGGCATGTGCTGTTTTGGATCAGAGTTCAGCACAGTGCAGCACGCACAGCGTTCGGCAAGTACGACAAAGGGCCCAGTATACCTCTGGATGGTGTGTCTTTCGCGACAGACTCACGCGGGTGGGGGAGTTCGAGCCTGATGGGGGGGGGGGGGTTGAAAAACGGGGCTCCCGTGACCGAAGGCATATCTTGACTTGGAAACCCGACTGGAAATGGCGGCATGAAAGCGGCCCTTTGGATCAGTATTTAAAGCACAGGTCCTGAGCAGGTACCGTCTGTACCCCCCCCCCCCGGTCCCCCGCGTGGAAATGATGTTT
This sequence comes from Eutreptiella sp. 'Long Island Sound 2002', assembly GCA_964036045.1. Classification (NCBI taxonomy): domain Eukaryota; phylum Euglenozoa; class Euglenophyceae; order Eutreptiales; family Eutreptiaceae; genus Eutreptiella; species Eutreptiella sp. 'Long Island Sound 2002'. The sequence goes on along the minus strand of OZ038392.1, from coordinate 53,142,139 downwards.
TGACTTGCCTTGTAATGGGAGTGCCTGGCATCTGGCATGGGACACCCCAGGTAGTTGGCACATGTCGACAGTGGTGCAACGTGGGGGGGGGGGGGGGGGGGGTCATAAAGAAGCTGTGTCAGACACATTTAAAAATGACATCCGCATGAGTCACTGCGGCCTGCGTCACGATACGGGGTCTCCATTATCATCCACGCTGGTTGCCTCATGTGTCATGTGTGTGCCGTGTCTCTTTGTGCGCACCAGCGCATTGACCATCATGAAGGGAGACCCCTTGCAGCAATGAGGAGGCAGGCATATTCCATATTGCTGGTCTGTATCATGTACACGCGTTGCAGCCATGTGCACCTGTTCACGGATTCCTCTGCTGACCCGAGGATATCAGAAGGAGGCAAATGCCAAATGGACCATGGCAGGCAGGTGTCACTCATCTCAGTGCCAAAGCCGTCGGAGCTGGCGGCCCATGAAATCGTGGAGGCTGTGTCCGAGCCTCCTCAGTCCTCTGCTTCCCCTACGTTCTCAGAATCTGGATCAGGCATAGGGGGAGCGGCACGCACCATACGCGCACCACGCATCTTTTTAATTTCGATAATTTACCTGACGCCATTGTTTTGCTTTGCTGTTGCCCCGTGAGGTGCCGTGTTGCTGAGCTGGTGCCCCATTTCACCCTGTATGCCCTGAGGACTGCATTGTACATGCTATCCCGTGGTCTATAGCTCAGCAACACAATGTCTTTGTCTTGGGCTCGAGCTGGTACCCCTGTCTTCTACAACTACAGCAGTACAAATGAGCAGGTTCCTGTGTAGGGGATTCTCAGTCTCGGGTGCCAGGCCACAAGCTCCCGGCTTTCCTTTTCAACTTCACAAGGGGCCCAACAGTCAACCTGAAAGGCCAGAGGAGTGCCGAGGATGACTCGCAGAGCCACCTGTGTTGTGAGGTTCCGGTGACACTGTCCTTATATTTGCATGGATAGCCTTGGTCTGTACATACAAGTGTATCCACGAGGTGGGGCATGACACACTCTGCACAGTGTATTGCAGCTCTATTGAAATGGAAGCACATCATTGGACTAAAGGCAGAAAGTGCCTAAGGCAGGGGCATTCAGTCAATCAGAATCGGCCATTGCTCTCTGTCTCCGATACACACAAAAGTATGTTTTATGTGCTTCTCTGGCAGAGTTGTCCCAAATTTTCCACAAAAGAACAACAATTTGTCCATTTCCCCCCATTTTCCCTGAATTTGCCAATTGGGCAAATCATGTCCCCGCCAAGTTCCGGCAGCGGGAAATTAGTGGCCCTGCCATTCGGCAACCAGGGTGCAAAAAAACCACCGGGAGCAAGTGCACTACAACCCACGTCCGCACAAGGGATGGTTTCGGGAGGTTCGGATCAGTGACAAGAAGAGAAATACAGGGGCAAAAAAAAGGACGATACAGAACCAAGTACATATGTACCTCAAAGGAGAGTGGACGAGGCGCCCGCCGCCATGTTTTTGAGCGGAGTTTTCATGATTCCATATGTTCCTACTGGCATGTTGGTTTCGGGAGCACAACACAGAGTCCAGGGTTACTGCACAGCACAGTAGATCTGGTCACGGATGTCGCCCGCCGCCGCCGACTGCAGCGTAGCACTCGTTAGTGTGCCCAACAATTTCACGTTGGTGCTGCTTCCAATAGGTCCATTATCGTGTCCATTGTTTGCTGCGCATATTTTTTGAGGGCGGTTCCCGTTGCTTGTACCATTGCTACCACGTGTTTTCCATTGACTTTCCCAGTCGTGATGGCCCACTGTGTCCACCTTTGCACTTTGAGCGATCGGCACGCCGTCATTAGTACCGGTGAATGCGTGATGCCTAGGCTACGCATTTACCCCACCATTAGACGGACCCCATCGGGAGTTTTCCGCAATGCCGAGAAGCTCCATAGTGATGTCACCACAATGCCCTCCGATCCATAGGTGCTCGGCGCCAAAACTGTGTTTTGAAGAGGGCTTAGGTTTAGATGACCTCTATTTTGGCACGTCCGTGCCTGGCTGCTTCGTGCAGCTTCACGCATGCCCGCTTGGCGGCGGGGGGTAGAGTCTAGTTGTCTTCTCATCTGGGCTCGTGCCTCGCCAGCCACAAGGGGCTGGTGCCGCTTGATGACACGATAGGACGGCGGGTGCACCGGCAGGGTCAACAATGCTTTAGCATGGACGGCCGATTTGGAAAGTGAGAAACACGACCAGTGACGCACGACAGGCTAGACTAATTGATGATGATTCATTCCGTATCTGCAACGAGGTTTTCTCCCTAATTCTGATTTCTGCCCATATGGTTGCACCGCTTCACAATGTATCATAAATCATTCTTTTTTCACTCCGAACATTGCTCCCATCCAATTTTCCCATACAGCCCCCCCACCCCACCGCCTATGCAAACGTGCCTAGAAAGCGGCAGAGTGCAAAAAGAGAAAAGAGGAACGGGCGTTAGAGTTGGAAACCATCCTGCAGGACGTGGAGGCTAAGGGGTTCAACCTGGTTTGTACCGACGGATTGTCAGATAGGTTTGAGAGGGTAGGAAGACTAGGAGGCGTTGGAGTGTAATGTTGCCAAGGGTTTCTTTTTCATCTTATATGCTTGTTCATATGAAACGGACAAATAATGCAACTCAGCTGATGGCAGTACTACATACACTCCATATACATCCACTGGGAAGGTGGCCATATGCTCAGACTCTGAATACATTCTGCCTGCGTCAAAGGAGCTGCAATGCCGTCGAAAACCAAAGGCTGGGTTGGATCTTTTGGTACGGTTAGCAATCTCTTTGTTTGGGAGATGATGCTATCAGAATGGGACAAGGAATGGAAAGAAGTCATTCGGACCAAAATATTGTCCCATGCAACAGCAGAAGGCAACAACCAGGTAGACTGGCTAACAGCAGTCGGTCTTTACATGCACCATCTATACCTTTTTAGTAACGCACGACAGAAGGCAGCTTTTGTTCCGAGCACTCCACCGCCGCCTATAAAGCGAGCCAGGATCACCCTATACACACCGGTTCGACATGAGGTTTTGCGACACTTTTAATCTATTTTTTTAGTATGGGGTCAACAATCCTGTGGAGTACGGTATGGGATCTTGAGCGACAACATGGGTTAAGACATAGTGAATATCGTAAAAACTCGGGTTCCACATGTATTATGTGTCCTAGGTTCACCTGGGAAACCTGCTCTATTCACTACCAACCTATTCTACCTCTTGCATATGCACCGCCTGGTGCCACGCCAATCGGTCATGTGTTGTGAAGTTCAAATGCCCTGTGGTCTTTTTTTTTTTTTTGAAACACAGCAAATTCAACAAAGTGAGCGGCCTCATCACGGGCATAGCGTTCGTGACGAGCCGAAGTTCATCACATGCCCTGAGAAAGATGTCCTTGATTAGTGCCCTAATGATTTTGATGAAATCCTGCAGGTTTTGATGTTGAAAACCCAAACCAAAGCAGTAAGTAGAGCAAGAACAGGATATGGATCGAATCAATGAATAGTTTTGAAATCCATTGTAACACAGAAGGGCTGCAGAAAGAAAAAGCAGGCTTAAATACAAAGATTCAATCACAAATGTATAAAACAAATGATTTTAAGTGAAAACTGGACTTACTCTAGCCTCCAAGTTAGCATCAAGCACTTGAAGTGCACTCTTTTTGGTGAAATGGAGCTGGTTAGGAATATGGGGCAAAGGAGTTAGGCCACACACAGAATATGACTTGGCCAAGCAACTGAATTCAGAAACAGTTAAAAAGTAGAACCACAATAAGTGGTAGAAACAGTTGAGTATAGGGGTCTTGGGGTGGGGGACCACTAGACTTAACCTCCAAGGCCTTAGGCATGAAATGCCTATTTTATTTCGGTATAACCTCCATGAAGGAAGATACCTCCGCTCAGTTGAGTGGTAGGGGTGAACTTCATGGGGGGCTAGGGTTATAACCCTAGTTACTTTGAGAAAGTGTACTTTAAGCTTCAAAAGAGAGATAAAAATACTTAAATATGTCTTGGCATCAACAAAAGGGTTTTAAGGGGGGCTTGGCCTGGATCAAGCCCTCCAAGAAAGACATGGCAGTGACTTTATCTTACTCCCCCCATGGACTACTAGTCGATCAAGCTAGTAGGACCAAGGAAAAAGGCTCAAATATACCCAAAATTATCTCAGAAAATGCATTAAACCTACCCAAAACACTCCCATCAGTTCATAGAAGCCTATCACACTGTAGGTACCCTTGAAAAACAGTGTAATGTACGGTGAATGATGTCCTTTCGATGGGGCATTCCTCAGAAGTCGCCAGCGTGCGACGAAAAATTTTGGTAAATTTTTGGGGGCAGAGAAAGTTTTATAGTGTCTTCAGCACTGTGTTTTTGATGTGCCTTTCCTGGTGCTTGCTGCTGGTGTAGGGTTCCTGCTGCTTGTTTTTGATGAGGAACATGTTTTATTGTTGAAATACAACCACTCCAGGATAACCCAAGCCAGAGATAAGCAAGTAGAAGATAAACAGGATCAAAGCATGAAGGGCTGCTGTCACAATGAGTTAGATAAAGACAAATATCAACAATAGACCACAACAATTTACATTCAATGCAACCCAGGATGAAATATTTACATGTTTTCAGAAAAACTGATTGGAAAACTGCCCCAAGGGCTCACACTCTTCCATAGTGCCATTTAGAGATGTGCACTCTTTTTTTTTGGGTCCCACAGGTGGTGAGGTGGCATGGCTTGTGGCGCTGAGGTCACTGCCATGTCACATGAGATATTCCTACTTAGCTAGGCTGACTGGGTATTGAACCTAGGACCTCTCAAAAAGAGGTGCCCCAGCCCCCTAGGGTGCATACCACTAGGATAGCTAAGAATTCATGAGAAAACATGGATAAATTCATAGGCTCTGCCTGCAGTATATGAGTGCCTCAGTCACCCAGGAAAAGATGTTTTAGTGCATATAGCTTGGGGATTAAGGGGTCCACACTACATCCTGATTTAGTGTTTGGTTCTATAGGTCAAAATGTGTTATCACCCATTTTGGTTAGGCCAATACTAAGATAAAAATGCAAGAGTGCTTAGAGCACCTCTAATACAACTAAAGTATACCCTAAAGCATTGGAAAAGCACTTTTTCTTACTCCCCCCTTGTGCTGTGGTTGCCACCACTGTCGCATTTTCAGGAAAAAGGGATTTTTTCTTGGCCTTTCCTTGGTTTCCACACCTACTTTAAAATACCTATAGCTTCCCTAACACTGGAAAAGAGCACTTTACCATGGCCAGCGACTCTTGCTGCATTGTTCATGACAATTTCCAACAGAAAGCTCAGCGCTCTTGGCGCTGCACGGGTTCCTGTGGCTTGGTGGGGTTACAGTAGGGCATGCAAAGACCATATGGATATGCATCCTTCTCTCCAAGTTGCAGCGTAACACAACCCAACGCCAGACGCTCATAGGACACTCGATCTAAGTCTCATGGAACCTGATGGAGACCTGTCCTGCTACTGGGGCGAGGGGACGGTAATGAAATTAGAATTGCCCCTTGGAGGGGTCTTTGTTCTGGTTCAGCCTTTTGCTGCTGCTTTTTGGCCCGGATAGCGGCCTACTTAGCGAAGCAGTGCGAGGATATCTGTACTACAGAGGAATGGGAGGATGAGGGACGAATCCACGCAAACGCGAAGCGACAACACCTAAATCCGTCAAATGACGGCCTAGAATTTTTCTGAATGCACATACCTGACCAGAATCCAATTGTGCATTAGATGCACATTTTTATAAAATTTGTAATCATCTCTTGATTTTTTAAATCAAGAAATTCCCACGCAGAAAAAGGCGGCGCGCAGGAGCGGGTCCTAGCGAAGCGCCGGAAAATACAGAATTAATAAGATTATAAACGTATGTTACGCAGAATGACGAAAATGACGAAACACACATAAATAAATAAACATAAAGATTCCACCCACATTGACAGAAAGAATTCAAGATTCAAGAACTCGAAAATCAACAAAAGGACTTCAATGAATCAGGTAGAAACCACATGTGTGCTCGTCTCGTATGCAGCATGCACATTGCTCGTCTCGTGTCTCCGTGAACGTGCTTGGTAGCAGCGCTAACAAACGATAGAGGGGTAGATTAGAAGATTGCAGATGATTAGAGGTAAGTTCAGGGTGATTAGACATACGCACATATGCATAGCGTCGTTTCTCGCTTGTGTCTCGCTTTTCCCTCACCTTGCTTCACTCTCGAGCGGTAGGTAAGGTAGGTATGCCCAGGTGGGGCCACCCCCTGGTGGAGTTCGTGATTGTGTGTAAGATTGTTAGGAAAAAGGAGAGATGGTACAAGGTTGTTGACAGGTTGAAAAACTGGTGCATGCTCGTGCATTCACACACGCATTAAAGGGTAGGCCACGCGTGGTGCGCTCGGTACAACCCCTGTTTAGGTTACCCAGGGGCTCCACCCCACGTTCCATAAGAGAACGGCTGGAGTTCCTTAAGCTTGCTTGCTTGTACTGAGGTTTGAGGACAGCGTATTATAGGGCTACCTGAGAAGCGTATAATACCCGGAGGTAGTCTTGGTTCCTCAGCCGCAAACCTCAGTCATCTGCCTTTGCTTTTTAGGTGGGAAGGTCAGGGTGATTGGTGCAGCAGCGTTCCCTTTTTTCCTGCCCTGCTAAACAAGGGCGCTGATCACACATACAAATAACTCCGCCTCTGCCTGTGGCAGGGCCAGGAGTCCGACTACATCGACGTATGCGCTGTGCACGCCCCAAGAGCACTCCTTCCCTCCAAGCCCTAGCAGGGAAACACGTTGTGGCGTCCCTGTTAGGCCACAGATGCTTAGTAGCTTTGTGTTCGCTTGCCATTTCACAGGTGAGCCGCTAGGGCTTGTGACTTCTCCTTCAACGCCACCCAGTAGAGCGTGCGTGTAGGAGTGGTAGTCCTGAGTGGGGGCTTGAGCCAGTTGCAGAAGTGCTCGCCCACCAGGATGGTGCCACTACAGAGTGTGTAGGACCTGTAGTGCGTGTGTCACTGTCCCACCTGTTTCCTGCAATTTTAGCGGGGTTGGTGGGCAGTGGCAGTGGTTAGGCTAGATTTTGGCCATCGTAGCAAACGGGCGTTTTCAAGCCTTCATAGCTTTTGGCCACCCCTCCCCTGTAGTAGTCAGATAGGTAGGGAAAACAATACCGGGATTAGTATGCTGGGCATTCCCCCAAGGTTTTGCGCCAGCACAGAAACTGGGCGCTTAGGGGAGGAGAGACCCGGGGCGTACCCCGTGGCACCGGTAAGACATCCTCCAGGTTTAGCAAGAGTGCAGACTTGGGTATAATTAGGACACCATTTCTGCAGCTCGCTCTCAGGACCTTAAGAATAGCACACTCACACATACGCTTCGGCAGGTAAGGGTAAGGTTCAGTCCCTGGCTTTAGTCTTGGAGGCAAGCGTCTCAGCGAGCCTCAGCAGCTCACCCAGGTTGTTCTGGGACAAGTAGTCCACCAGAACTGAGTTTAGGCGTCCCTCAGGTAGTACAAACGCAGAGAAGGGCTCCCAGGTGGCCTCTTTGACTCCAAACCCTTCCCGGAGGGTGAGGAAGCGCCAACCCTGGCAATAGCGGTGGCATAGGACAGACTTCACCAGGTAGCAGCCCTCCTTAGCCATCTCCTCGGCGTTCATGTCGGGGAGTTCCCCTTCAACTTCCATAGGGCTGGCAGCCCCCTGTAGGTCTAGGGCGGCGATTTCCTCGTCGCTCAGCTCCCACTCCTCCCCACACGGGTCTTCAGGCTCATAGTAGCGCTTCAGGTGCTGAGCAGCGCACACCAGGGTCCCCCCTAGACGGGGAGAACACGGCACTGTGATACGGTGTCCATCCACAGATAGAATCTTGTAGGGCCCGAAGTAGGGGTCATCGCTGGTAGAGCGTGGCCAGGCGGCTAGTCGGCTGTGGTGCACCAGCACCCAGTCCCCCTCTTGGTAGGTGGCTGGTACTCCGTGCTTGTTCTTCTTGTTCCAGTGACGCTCCCTCACTCTCTGGAGCATAGCCTTGGCTTTGTCCACCTTCGCTTGTTGTTCTTGAACCCAGTCACCCACAGAAGAATGGGTGTCCTCGGGATAGGGACCATGTAGGAACCACGCCGGGCGCCCTAGGAATAGCTCATGGGGCGAGTAGCCAGTCGCCGAACTCTCTTGGGAGTTCATCATCAAGGATATGACGGGGAGTAGTCTCACCCAGTCTTTGGTGCATCCAGTTTTCCACCATATCCTTACATTCTCCTTGAGGACACGAATCTGTCGCTCACATAGGGGGTTGCTCGTGTGAGATTAGGGAATCCCCGTAGACACGTGGACATTGAGGGATCTCAGGACCCTCTTGTACCAGCCGGTATCTGAGCGTACTCGTACGTCCTCATCGGAGTTGATCTCCTTGGGCGCCCCATAGACACAAAACCACTCCTCCAGGAGTATCTTGATAGTCTGCTCCCCGGTAATGTGCTTGGTACATGGGAACACCCTGGTAAACCTGGTCAACCCGCAGGTTACCACGAGGGCGAAGTCATAGCCCCCACACTTAGGCATCTCCGTGTAGTCCACGTAGAGAACACTGTTAGCACAGTGAGGGATGGGCAGGGTCGAGTAGAGACCCCTGTCCCTGATATCCCCAGGTTTGCAGGATCTACACGGGCACTTGTCCACGACAGGCCGGAGGGTCTTTCGCAGTTGGTCGTCAGTCCACGTAGTGTGGAACCACTGCTTGAATAACCTCAGGGTACGGTCAGCACCCACATGACCGCTGGACTCATGGGTCCACTTCAGTAGCGCTGGGACTCTGTCACTGGGTACCACGATGCTGTCCTCGTGCCAGAGGTAGCTCTTCTCCCTCTTCCACTGTTCTTGGTTGACCAGAAGGGGTTCAAGGCGTTTCTCCAGGCGCTTGTAGATATCCCCAAACTCCTTCAGGTACTCCGCTTGTTGGAGTCCATCCAGGGGGCGTGTCATAGTCATGTTGAGGTCCAAGTGTACGTCCATACGGCTGAACGCCTCCTTAGGAAGCACTTCAGACCGGGCACCAATCAGGGAGTCGAAGTTGTTGCTGCTGATGTAGTCTGCACATTCGTTCTTCACTCCCTGGATATGGTGTACCCTCAGCCGTAGTTGGCTGAGGTAGGTCCACCAGCGCCGTAGCTTGGCCTTCTCAGGTGGGGGACCCTTCTTGAAAGCGCGGACCGGCTCTTCGTCGCACAGCCAGACCACAGGGTTACTCCGCAACAGTTGTGCCTGAGAGGATAGCACCAGCATACCCGCGAGCAGTTCCTGCTCATAGGTGGAGTAGTGCCCCCTGGTCTGGTTCCATTTCCAGTTCTAGTGGCCCAGGGGTACTAGGACCCAATTGTTGTCAGGGTAGCTGTGCTTGAGAGTTCCATCTCGGTTGAGACCTTCGGTCCCCCATTGGGAAATAGCCGAGTCGAACTCCTCCTTCTCTAGTGCTTGCCATTTAAACAACGTTGCACCACTGCCCACATTGCTGGCGTCGGTCACCAGGATAATCTCACCTTGTGCTCTAGGCACGCCCAAGCACTTAGCGCTGGCCACCTTGTCTTTGAGCTCGTCAAACGCTTGTTGCTCTTGTGGGCCCCAGCGCCAAGTAGTACTCTTCTTGATCAGGTCTGTCAGAATGGCGCTGGTGTAGCTGATGTTTTTGATATGGCGGCGATAGAAGTTGCACGCCCCAATGAAACTGCGTACATCATGGAGCCCTTTCTTGGGGTCTTCATGTCGTACCTTAGCGTCCGTCAGGGGTTTGGCCTTAGAGGCTGCTGGGGTCCACCACCCATAGCCAACGTCAAACCCCAGGTACTGGATGGTCTCCTGCATGAACTCACACTCCTCCAGCTTGAGTCGTGTGTGGTTCTCCTGGCAGACCGCAAAGAACTCACCCAAGAGGATTAGGTGATCCTCCTGGGTGTTGGTCCCGGGGCATACATCGTCGATGTGCGCCTCCATCTGGGCCCCGCGGGATATGAGTTCTTGCACCTTGGGTCTTCGCCGTAGGATGGACAAGATCTTGTTCATCAGCTCTTGGAATAGAGCGGGTGCGCTGGCCACGCCAAAGGGCATGACCTTCCACTTAAACACCCTCCCCTGAGGGGTGATGAAGGCTAGTAGCTCCTGAGCGTTGGGTGTCAGGTCCACTTGCCAGAATCCGCTCCTCTTGTCCATCTTGGTCTTGTAGCGACAGGAGGCTATCTTCTCAAGGGTAGACTCCATATTAGGAATGGACCCTGAGTGGTTCAGCGTTTTCTTGTTCAGCTCTCCGTAGTCCACTACCAGCCGTGTGGCTGTAGACCCAGGTTTAGCCACCAGGAAACAGGGGCTGCAGTTTTTGGGGTAGTCCCCATCCCGGTACTCCAGGACTAGGCGTGCGTCGATACACTCTTGTATCTGTCGCTCAATCTCGTCGGCCTGCTCTTTAGGAGCGGGATAGGGTCTCCTCCGGATCTCATGGCCCACGAACTCGGGTTTCAGCTTGAGGTCCATCTGTACCAGCTTGTCACATGAGGCTGGGGGTGGTAGTTCCCCTAACACCTCCAGATAGGTCCTTATAAGCTTCTGCACTCGCGGGTCCAATAGCTTGATCTTGTCCTCCATGTCGTCGTCGGAGTGTAAGTTGCTTGCCCCCTGGGTAATAGAAGCCAAGAGGTGATCCTCCACCGACTCTTCGCCCTTGGTAGTATCCTTCAACCCTTGATAGGCGTATCGTAGGTCTCATTGAACCATCTCTGTTGGACGATGGCAACATAGGCACGCTCGAGGGGGTTAACATACACATTCCTCCGAGAGTTCGTCCTTCTCTGGGGTCCTCACATGGGCACTCCACACGCTCTTCATGAGCTTAAGATCTACCTCCCTTTGCCAGGTGGCGATCTTCTGTTCGAAGACCTCCTTCAATTTGGATAGATCTCCCATACGTCCTTGCTTCAGTGGCCATGAGCTGCGGGTAGGCTTAGCGCAGCATAGCTTTTTCGCCACCAACCTCCTCTTGGAGTCCACGTACTCCCTTAGCCTGGATCTGGGGTCCAGCTCTTCATCCACGGGGTCTTCCACCCTCATGGAGAGTAGGGGTTTCAGTGGGGCGACGTACTCCGCGTTCTCCACTTCTTCCACGCATGTCTGCACGAAGAAGGCGTCGTGCTCAGTTTCATCATCTGAGTGGATAGAGCTGGGGAGCTCAGATAGTCCATACTCAGAGACTCCATCAGGAACAGGTACATGGCAGGGAGAGTTGGGCGCGTTGGTGTTAGTCACGACGTATTCACTTCCCCCGGGTATAGTCTCAATAGCATCTTGAGGTCGTAGCCGATCCTTCAAGTCACCCAAGGTGACTCCATCACTTTCTCGGTGTATTGCCTGCACCAGAGTCAAGTCCAGGTCCTCCCAGGGGATGGAGGTAAGACTTCCGTCCACCACGCTGAACATACTTCCCCATCCGGGTTTCCCGATGGGCATCTTACGCCCCAGAGGCACGTAGATGGCCTCATCAGGTAACCGAACAGAGCTGATAGTCAGCCTGTCCAGGAGGGTTCGCCAGTACTCGTTGCCCCCATGGGCTCCCCTATCGGGGGAACACAGGACCATACGGGAACGTTCCAGGGCCACATTTGGTCAAGACCTTCCCCAGTTCACTGAACCTGGGGTTCCCGTAGGCCATCCCGAAAGAGGGCCAGTAAAATTTGTAGCTGCAGCTTTTCACCTTGCTGCAGTAAAGGTCCAAGATATGTTGCTTGTCGCTGGCGAACAACTCCACGCTCAGGTCTTCTCTGGAGTAACCCAACTCCTTCAGACCTTGGTCTAGGACTTCCCCGAATAGTTTGTAGTCCTCAGTTTTGGAGGCCGCCATCATGTTCGAGGGCTCCTCCTTGGATACCCTCAGGTAGCTCGAGGTATACTCCGACTGCTCCAGTGGCACGGACTCTCAGCCATTGCCGTGGTCCACGTAGAGGAGGTAGGGCGCTTGCAGCGTCAGGGATTGTATCTGGGAGTGCTGCACGAAGAAGTCAGTCCCCAGTACAAAGTCGAAGGCCTCCGTGTCCATCACATAGAACCGATGGGCGATAGTTCGGGAGCCCATTGGTACCTCCACTTCACAGTCCCCGCAGCTGTGCACCACATGTCCGTCCCCCATTTGTATAGCCGCGGTGGTCATGGTGTTCTTCAGGTTCCCACAAGGTAAAATGTTCCTGGCCACTATGGATATGGTGGCTCCAGTATCCAGTATCCCCAGGTATTCACGTCCCCCTAGTCGGATACGTACCCAGAACACCAGGTCCAGGGCCCCACCGGAGTGTCTCCGTCAGAACTCTGCGGAACAGGTCACCTCGAACCCCTTGTTCCCGAATTTGCGGGCCATCCTCATGAAACGGCTTCTCTTCTTGGCGTTGCCGTCATCACCACCTTCATGCTCACGCTTGGCCCTTCCCTCCCGCTGGGCCTGAGTTTGCGAGCGTGTGGTAGGACCAGACTGCCCTCCAGAGGGCTCGGAGTTCCCCCGTGGATTAGGGCACGGGTTGCCTCCGTTCTTGTCCGGGTTGTTGTTGTCCTTGTTGGGCTGCGGTTAGCGCCTCCTCCTCGTCCACCTGGGCTCTGGTTGTTTTGAGATTGGTGTAACCTCCATCTTTGTTTGAGATTTCGGAAATTGCAGAATTTTGGGCTAACGACCCCGGATCCCACGGAATACACAATCAGCAAGGGCACATACAAGATTCAGTCCGAATCATCATTACAAATGCAAGAGCCTGCAGTGTAGTACAGAAAACTCACAACATTATGCACAGTTTGTTCTGTCCTACTTCGCAGCGTCTTTTGCAAGTCACGGAGCGTTCAATCTTAGAAATAAAGCGTGATCTGAGTTTAATTATAAACAATCAACAACGTGCAAATGATCATCCCTAATGTGCGCGCGATCTCTGCTGGACGCGCACTCTCTGATTCACGTTGGGGGGTGTATCACTGTTTCATTACACTCCCCTCACAAGACATCTATACACCTGCGAAGCAAGCAACAGATGTCTGACACAAGCAAATAAAAAATTGAAACATCACTGTGGACATGCATATATAAACCACTGACCAACCACAATCATCCCTGTACGCTGGACCCTGATGCTGATGATCTCTGGCCTGTGAATTCTGGTTAATCCTGGTCTCTGGATTTCGATCAGCTCTGTTCTCTGGACTCCGATCATCTCTGTTCTCTGGATCACTCCACGTCTGCACAAGAAAGAAAGCAACAACAAACATGTCACCGCACCACTGTGACTACAAAGTTGGACACAGCATAATGTATGCCTGACTCAATGCCTTTAGTTGGGGGGGGCATAAATCGAACTCTTGATCGTTCAACACCAATGATTGTTTTATCTCAAAATCACACACAAAAAAAGAAATGACGTCCGTAGGAAACCACCAAAGCATCGGCGAAGGGGAATGTAATCCTATTACTTGTCACGGGGCCACTCAGGCCAGTACCTCTTATGCCTAGGGCAAAGGGGGCTTGATGTCTGGTAAACACATGCTGCATCCTCAGAGGGTGCACTGTCTGCAACATTTGGGCCGGGGACCAGGGGGTGTCGTTGCGCTCTCTGACCAAAAATAACTGGCGCCTGGTGCTGGAAGAACGGAATCAGCTACAAACCAGCTGCAGTGCTAGGGGAACCTAAATCTCACAGGGGGCGTCGGCTACGTACTATGCGGTGTAGGCAAATCCACCGATGACCTGCAGAGTGAACCTGAAAACTGGCTGATACTGCTATGTACAAGGTCAACATGATTCGTGTCAACACACAGAAGACATGCAATACATTCAATGAAATTTGGCAGTTCTGAACTCCCACTTCCCAAGGAAGGGCCCACGTGCCAACGGTGGGATAAAAAATAGAAACAACTGATTAACAGTTCATACACAATAATACATGAGACGGGAAGGAAAAGACCGTTGTCCTGTGACAGAACCTCAGAAAAAGGGGGGGGGGGGCTGACGACGTTGCAAGGGCCATGGCGTAGACACCAGTGAGACAGCGTGCCATTCGCCAAGCCAATGCAAAACTGTCATCACCACGCCCTGCAGTCAGACATACCAGTCTGAAGTATTGAAATAAAAGGATGTGTAACCCACTTCTGAATTCTGTAAGGACTTCCTGAACTCTGTATAACCTGTACAGAAAGGGGAGAGCAATCAGAGCATCAAAGGCGGTAAGATACACGACATAAGGAGGAAACACATCGGTGATCACGCATATGCACCTGTCCCCCGAAATCTGTGCGCCATTGTAAAAATTTTGGATGTACTGATGACAACACTTGTCGTATGTCCTTTAACCCCACATCAATCTTGTGTTTGATGTTGTAGCGCAGCCATTCCTCATTTATGTCATGCATGAATTCAGATGCCTCCCTCCACTCAGGTTTGTCGTACCCCTTGTATTTTACAAACCATTTAACAATGTTGGGACGGCGTGCCTTGTCCTTACCTCTATTTTTCTGGACTGCATGTTTTAAAATTTTTTCGACGATGAATTTCTCATCATCAACCAACGTCTCCTTGTCGGTGTAAAAATGTAGGGGTGGAGCCCCGTGTGTCAAGGGGGGATCGTATGGTTTTAGCCGCAATGACTCAACCTGTTGTTCACCATACGGACCAGCAATTCTATACCTACCTGCACTTAGCCTCTCCAAAAATTTAAGCAGGACCAACCCAAAGATGGTCCAATTTACTCTCCCCCGGTTTACGAATGGCTTTCAATTAAACACGATCACCAGGTTCAAAGTTGAGAGGCGGGTGTTCCGTCAGGTATTTGGCACTGAATTCATCATGTATTCTTGTGAGCTTGGCACTCACATATTCTCTTTCCCTACGCACACGTTGAAAAAATTCGTACGCATCCTCTGATCCGTAATCAGGTGCCATTGGGGGGTGATCCCCAAACCCAATGGGATCCCTACGGAAAACAACTCTATGTGGACTGAAGCCTGATACAGCCCCAGGCATATCGTTAACACACCAAAGTGCCAGAGGCAATAAATCAGTCCACTTACGATTTCTGCCTACCTGCTGTAACAACTTGCGTAAGCTGTCAACAACTACCTGTACTGCCCGCTCAGCCCTACCATTACTCTTCTTACGATACACAGGGGATCTATACTCCTCAATTCCCGAGAGCTGACAGAATGTGGAGAAAAAATCTGCATGCAAATTTTTATCCACGTCGCTAAAATTTTCCTTCGGCAGGGAGAAGGAAGTAACAAAACGCGTCACAAATAAAGAAGCCAGCTCAGATGAAGTAATGGTGGTGCTGCATGGCAGTGCCATTACATATCCTGTGAAGCGACAGACATTTACAAAAAGTGAGTCATACACAACAGCTCCCTGTTTTACTTCATCCAATTTACAAAAGTCTGCTGAGATAGAACTAAACGGATACTCAGGTATTGGATATGAATGCATAGGGTCAGGCTGCAGACCCTTGCCACCCTTGACAGCCTGACAGACCTGACAATGTCCTAACTGCAGCGCAATGTGTTCTTTCAGCTTGGTGTATGAAAACTTTCGTGGCTGTCCTTTATCAAGCTCCTGAAAAATGTATTTTCTGTCGCTCGACGTAGTGTCGGAGGTGCAAACAAACTTAGTCGCGCTTAATCAGGGCCATGGTTCGAAGGACACCCGAATGGCCATAGAACTGCGACTCGTGATACATGGCCACAATCGACGTCACCAGTGTTCGGGGGACAAGCACACGCTTGCCCATCGTCGACAAATGGAAGAATCCGCCATCATCGAAGAACAACTTGGCATCGCAAAGTTGGTGTCGTGCCGCAGGGCTTCGAACCGGAACTTCGTAGATGTGCTTCGTACGTTGGTCTTCTCGATAGGCTGCCGCCCACACAGCTGTCAAAGTCAGATCTTTGCACTGATAATGTCGATGTACTTGGCGGTGCGTACCTTTAAGACTCGATGGGTACGGCGTGTTCGACCCAACCTTCGGCAAGGGAACTGATTGTAACGTGCCGTCACGGTGACGTCGACAGCGAATCAGTTCCGCCATGGTCGGAGCATATCGAAGTTCATTGCCAAAAGTGACTCAAAGGGTGTGATCCATGCTTACATCGGGAAGGTCGTCAGTGTCGGCAGGCGTGTCCGGCTCATTGCCAGCATCATCAAGATTCATGTCTGGTTGGTGTGAATCCTCAGCCACGATCTCGTCCGATGGTACTGGCTCTAGTCCCAGGTCCTCCGGCTCGACACTCGTCGCGTCTGATGGTAGCGGCTCCAGGTCCTCCGGTTTGACGGCGGGCTCAGTGTCGAATTGGGGTCTGGTTCCGCAAGTTCATCAGCGTCAGGTTCCTTTCCCACGGAGCGTCCGCTTCGAAGCGAAACGTACAGGTGGTCGTACGGCTGGGGCCACACCTCCTCATGAGAGAATGAGTCTTCGAGTACATGTAGGAACTCATCAACAGGTTCTCCTTCCGTTGAAGCCCAATTCTCGACCACAGGAATTACGAAAGCCCGTGTACGTGTGGTATTCTCGATGTCCATCAACTGTTGCGAGGTCAGACGGGAGCAGGCGTCCGCCGCGGGATTCTCGGGCCCGGTACGTACCACAACGTCAGGTTGTATTCTTCGAGGAATTGGGACCATCGTGCTTGCCGTGGCGTCAGCGGTCGAGGACATGTCTTGAGGTATCGAAGACTTTCGTGGTCAGTGTGTACGTGCACCTGCTGCGGTCCTCGAAGTAGGTGAAACCACTGTTTCAAGGCTAATACGATGGCCAACAGCTCCTGTTCTCGAATCGGGTATCGGGTTTCGGAAGGCTGCATTTTCCGCGACATGAAGGCAATAGCTCGAAGATGTCCCTTGTGCTTTCCATGCGCACATCGTTGCGCCAGCGTAGCACCCACGCAGTCTTTCGAAGCGTCTATGTACAGGTGATACGGCTGTCGGAGGTGGATAGCACTGAGATGTGTCGCATTGATCATCGCCTGCTTTAGCTTGTCGAGGGAAGCCTGATGGACGGCTGTCCATTCCCACCCGAAGTCTGCCTTAAACATCGCGGTCAGAGGGGCTGCGACAGCTTGGAACCCTTCGACAAACTGCTGATAAAATCCACACGATCCAATGAATTGTCAAACTTCATGAACTGTAGTTCGCGGAGGCCAACCTCGAATGACCTTGATCTTTTCGGGGTCCATGTGTACTCCATCTTTGTCGATGATGTATCCACAGAAGGGTACTCGACTCTGGAAGAATGTGGATTTATCGATGCAGGGAGGAAGCTGGTGTCTACGGAGTAGTTAATGTACCAAATCGAGATGTTGTGGGTGTTCCTCCGCATCCTTCGAGAAGACGAGGATGTCGTTGATGTACAGCCATACAAAGATCTGCAAGTGGTCTCGAAGGACATCATTCACGACGCGTTGGAACGTCGATGGCGCATTACAGAGGCCAAAGGGCATAACAACCCACTCGAAGTCGCCAAATTGCGTGTTGAAGGCGGTTTTCTCGATATCTTCGTCTTGGATTCGGATCTGGTGGAACCCACTAACAAGGTCGATCTTCGAAAATACGGTGGAACCCCCCAGTGTACTCAAGATGGATTGGATCGATGGCAAAGGATACCGATCTTGTACAGTTCGCGTATTCAACGCTCGGTAGTCGACGCACCTGCGCCATTTACCATTCGCTTTCTTCACCAGTAGGCAACCCGCTCCGTATGGACTCGAGGATGGTCTGATCCGACCAGATCGATGCAACTTGTCAGATTGTCGTCGAAGTTCATCTAGTTGGCTCGGATCCATTTTGTAAGGGTGTACCCACGGTGGATTGTCTTCCGAATTGAGGCGTATTCGATGATCTCTACAAGGTCGATACGGAGGTAGGTCTCCATACTCCGCTTTCTCCCGGTCGTAGAGGTCTGCCCACTTGTGTAATCGATTCGGCAGTTTGCGTCGAACGGGGTCAAGCCCGTCATTGTCATCGCTAGCTTGCATCTTATACATTTGATCGACCGGCACTGCTGGTCGGGGCATGCAGCACAGAAATACTTGATCTCCCGTGAGGTCAGCTCGACGGATCTCTGTTTTGAGTTTCGGCAACGAAATGTACTCAATCTCCATATCGCTGCCCTCCTCATCGGTGATACCATCTTCCGTTTCGGACTCATCGTACATGTCAGTACCGTGCTGAAAGTGTGTCGACGAGTGTAGGTCGAGGCGTTCCTGAAGCGGTACTCAGAACCCCATGGCTAGGTTACGGCATACAACCGGTCTCCGGTCCACTAACCCCATGTACGGAAGGGAAGACGCCCGTTGACGCTCCGTTCCGTGCCGTAAAGCCCCGCATCGGCAACCGATGCACCGCCAGCGGAGATTTGTATATCAAAATGTCAGGAATCAACAGGGTTTTATTTTCATAAAGTTTCCGTCAATTTTTACGCTTCCGTTCTGATATTCACTGTTTTGACGGCTGGCGGTTGGATCGCGACTTTACCGTAACCGCCAGTTTAACTGTTTATAATGGAAATTTTAACGCAATCCGTCACGAAGGCTCCAAAGCCTTCAGGAACTGCATGGACGCTTCCGCAATTTTCACATCTAACACTCGCAACCTTAATCCGAATTTTTCAGGATGTCGAAATCGGATTTTCGACTTCGAAATCCCCGCACTTGATTTGACCTCTTTTGAGTGGACCTACGTGCTTCCCTATGCACGAATCAACTTTCCTTTTATCTTGCCCTCCATTTGACTCAGAGATATGGGCAAAACAAAGTTGATTCGTGAGGCCACTTGTGAGGGTCATATCTCGTGCCGCTTGCGAGTATTGACAATAAGGAAACGTGGGATGTATTCACAATACTCCCGACGTAATTTAGGAAGCATTATATGCCTTGCGTTTCCACACGTGCGCGCTAGTGTAATGGATCATGGTCAATAGGGTAGAGTTTGCGTTATAACTCTTTGGCCATGACATTGCGTGCGTTAAGATAACTTTCGAGTGTAGCGCGCAAGTGTTGGTGTGGCATAGGAACTCTCCTTGAGTTCCTATGAGCGATTGACACAAAGTTATGCCCTTGGAGGGGCATGACATATCGTGGTGGGAGCTACCTTTTTGGGCAATATGGAGTATGTGCCTTGTGTTGTGTTGCGTGCTCATTTGGCGGGTCCATCGCTCCAAGCCAAACCCGCCAATGGACCTCATATTGTGCAAGCCCCTTCTCCATACTCCCTACGGTCAATAGCAAGCCTAACCTTCGTGAAGGGAAGCTTGTGTGGTGATCCCGAAGCGATGTGTTGGGAGCAAGGTGTGTGTTTTGCAATTTTCCATATTTTCATGTGCCCACTTGGGAAGTAGCGCGCGTAACCTTTCAAGGCGCCCCAAGTGGAGCACATATGTGGGATCGAAGGTCATTGGTGTCAAGGCATTGTGTTTAGAAGGATTAGTTGATTGCACGATCCAATCCGGAGATATTATAATATAATTGTGTGCCTTTCAAGGCACTTTTGTGTGTCTTTGTACCAATTTTGCCGTTTTTGGCCCGTCATGATGTCAAGTGGCGACCTTGTATCTCAACGTTGCGCTCAATTGACATCATGACCCAAGTATGTTATGAGAGTGCATACTTCGGTGCCCAACATATCTTGGACCCGGCGAGTTGGCGATTTGGGACTATCCCAAATCATGGGCTCACTTGGCGACCCTGCCATTCCCAATACCGGAGGAGTTGGGCGACGCCCAAAAGATATGTTGGACACACATGACTTGATACCAATCCTATGGCACACTCCGGTCCAAGTCGGGCATGTGCCTCATTTGCCCCAACCATGAGTGTGTGCATTTTTGGCCATTTTGAGCAATTTTCCACTTTTGCTGCCCGCCGTGCACTATGTTCTAACCCTCGTGCACGCCGGACGCATGGACCAATGGACCATATATGACATGGGTGTTATGGGTAATGGTCCCCATGGTCCACACACCACGTGGGCGAAGCGGAGCCACCTTCGTTAAGGCGCTAGCCCAAAGTGAGTATGGGCAATCTTGCCATTTTTGCATTTGTGGACCCAATTGGGATTGTCACCACGCCAAGTGGCATGAAGATTTTTGAGAGCCAAGGGCATGGGAGTCTCTGTTGGACTCCCGGTGGATCGCGTATGGAATGGCAGATCCGATCTCCAAGCCGGCGTGGAGATATACTATTGGGAGCACACCGAATTTTGGCTCATTTCAAGCAGCCAAAATGACCCAATTTTGGGACCCCAATTTCCCCCTTCCGTGTGGTCAATTAGCGGCCCCATTTCTCTAAGCCCATAGGGAGCCCGGACCTAAATTTAAGTTGTACACTCAGATATAAGTCCTAGGTCCTGCCTCCTACCCTGTGAGTCATTGGCCTTACCTTGGCCGGGCGAGCCACGCGTGGGAATGACGCCAATTTTGGTGATTTTGGCATCATGACCTCACTTGACTCATCCGGGTTGCCCTGATGCCGGGACCTCAGAGGGAACCAGGTTGGGTGAGGGCTCCAGGGAGTTGGTACTCGAAGGGCATAGGGTCAGTTGCCTCGTCCCTACCTCTGGCGGGTCCGGACGAGGGGTCAATTTTGGAGATTTTTGAGTTAATTTCAGTTTGGGCTGAAACAGCCCATTTTCAGCTACCAACTCCTGGGTGATAATGGCGGGGCCATATCTCTGGCTCAGAGAGGAGTTGGGACCTGCCGTTGAGGGAGCATGGGGAGCCACTGTCGGTTGGCCTTAGAGTCCATTTGTTACCAGGAACTCGCCTGTGGCTGTGCGGGACACCTCCCCCATTGGCAGGGTTTCAGGGTCCGGACTGAGCAGGGCATGGGTTGTGTTTGAGCCCCCGCCCCCACCAGCCACTGAGAGGGTCGGACCTGGGATTGGGATACGAGTTGGGACTGAGTGTCTATGGTCCTGTGATGCCCTTACCCCAGTCCAGTCTTAACCCCATGTGTACATATCCTGATGTGTTGTTGTACATACTTTTGTTCCCTCTTTGCAGAGTGGCAAGGATTCTGAAACGCTTTGTCGCATGACACGAGCGTATTGATGCCCTTGTGAGCGTAGTGCCTTGCCTGCCTGCTCACCTGTGCGTGTCACCGCAGCGTCCCGTGGCCGGCCCCCCACGGGAACGCGTCAAAAGCATTTCACCGCCGCGGGGTTACCCAACCCTCGCGTGCCACTCGGGGCCACCAACCCCGAGCAGCGCGTCGCAGCAGCTCGCAGCTCGCAGCTCGCAGCGCAGCGCAGCAGCTCGCAGCGCAGCGCAGCGGCTCGCAGCGCCGCCCAGCGACAGCGCCAAGTTCGTCACGGAGCCCGCAGCGCCGACCAGAGCATCGCCCTGACCGCGCAGCGACCGTGAAAGAGGTGCACAGACCAGGACTCCTGCATCAGCCCCATCGGCCGACCCGGAGTCCCATCGGCCGACCAGCAAGGCCGCGTCAACCACCTCCACAACCACCGGCTGACCAGCACCAGCCGCACACCCAGCCCAGTGCTGCAGCACCCGCCTCAACAACCACCACCAGTTCGTTGAGTTGAACGAGTGCATACCAAGGACCTCAAGACCAACTACGCCCCCGCTGCCATGGTGAATTGGCAGGAAGCGGGCAGGTTGTGGCCGCGGCCCCACCCCCATGCAGCGCGCCTGCTGCGTGGGTTGGTCTGGGACCAGCACTACCGCCACAGCCACCCCCAGTGTGAAGGCGGCATGCCCGGGAGCTTCGAGCTCCGCGAGGACATGGGGGAGGACCGCCTGCGGGCAGTGGAGGAGTGGCTGCGGGCGGAAGGCTACGAGTGGCGCTTCCGCCGCAAGCGCTGGCGGACCTGGACCCGGCCGGACAGGCCCGGCGAAGGGCTGCGCCCCGACGGGATCGAGGAGGACGAGGACCCCAACGCCTACCCGTCGGGCGCCTCGATCAACGTCTCCCTGTGGGACGTGATCGAGAAGAACTTCCCGGAACCGGGGAGCGAGCGCAGGCTGCAGGGCAGCAGCAGCGCGTCTCCGGGGAAGGAGAAGCGGTCCGCCGGGGACAGGAAGCGGGACCGGAGGTGGCGGGGGTACCAGGAGTCCCTGGCCGCCGAAGCCGCCCAAGGCGCCAAGGGCGGAACCCCAGCCCCCAGTCCCCAACGGCCCAATGGCGGTCACCACCCCGGCTCCACCACCCTTGGCGACTACATCCGAGTCGCCAGGCAGACCAAGGCCAAGCCCCGTCCGCTGCTCCTGAAGCCCCAGCAGGCCTCAGCAGGCCCCAGCAGCGACGTGGAGTCAGCCCCCCGCGGGAGGATGCCGGCCGACCAGGCCAGCTCCAGCAGCAGCGCCGCTCCCGCCCAAAGGGACGTGGCGCGCGCCTGTGAGCGCGTCTGTGGGGCGCCCTGCAACCTTTGGGTTGCCCGGCAACGGGCCGCGCAGCAGAACGCTGCCGTGGAGGGCGCCGTCGGCATCGCCCATGAGGAGGCCACCGAGTGGGGCAGAGGCATGGACTACCACGCCTCGAAAGTGGCAGCCATCGCGGCCGGTCTCACGGCTGCGGCCGCCCACGAGGCAGTGGCTGCCCGGATCAGGGGAACCGACGAGGAAGCCCGCCGGACGCAGGAGGCCATTGCCTGCAAGGAGGCCGAGGTGAAGGCGCTGGAAGAGGCGCTTGCCCAAGAGAGGGCAAAGAAGGAGGCGGAGGAAAGGGCCCACGCCGAAGCAACGGCTAAGGCCCAGGAGGACGCCGCCAAGAAGGAAGCCATCGAGGCCGCGCGACGGAAGGTCGCTGAGGAGAAGGCCAAGACGGAGGCGGAGCTGGCAGCGTTGGAAGCGCAGAAGGCGCGGCTGCAGCAGGCCCGGGAAGCCGAGGCGGCTCGTGCTCGGGAGGAAGCCGAAGCGCGAGCTGCCGCAGCCACCGCCGCCGCAATGGAGGAGGCAGAGGCCAAACTCCACCGCGAGACTCCCCCGGGAGGATCACGAGTGGAGACCCTTCGAAAGCTTTTCGAAGGGGACGCCTCCTCCAGGATGACGCTGGATGAGGCGGACACGGGCAGCAGTGGGAGCAGTGGCACCACCGCCCGTCGACGGAGGAAGGGCAAGGGGAAGACCCCCGAGAGGCCTCGGAGGCCAGCGGGCGGACACCCCCACGACAGCGACCCCTTCTTCACCGCCAGCGACGGGGATGAACGAGGCCGCCGACATCGCCAAGTGGTGGCTTGGACGGGCGGAGGAGGCGGAGATGTCCCCATGGAACCGGAAGGTGAGGATGAGGATCTCCCTCCTCCCTACCGGAGCTCGGAGTCTTCCGAGACCGAGACGCCCAGGTGGGGCGACATGGAAGAGGATGACGACATGGACTTCGGCATAACGAAGAGGCGCCCATCCTCGGACCCACCGAGGCGACCCGGCGGAGGCCCACCGGGATCCCCTGGCGGAGGACCATCAGGACCCCCTGGAGGACGCCAACCAAGTGGACCCCCTGGAGGCGGACCACCGGGCGGGGGAGGACCCCCTGGACCGGGCGGACCCGGCGGAGGCCCTCCTGGAGGACCCCCTGGGGACCCCGACGACCCACCAGGGAACGGCGACCCGGGTACCACCTGGCGGTGGATTGTCTACCTCCACAGGAGAGTCCCGTTGCTCGAGCTGGAGGTAGACACGGGCAAGGGCGAGATGGCTCGCATCTCCAGGGTCGCCGCGCGCGCGCAGAAGGAGCTGGACATCGCCAGGGCCGAGACCAAGTCGCTGACCAACGTCGTCAGCGGCCTGCAGGAGAGGCTGGACGCGCTGGAAGCCCGTGGGAGCGTCGGCAGCGACCACCCACCCCTGGAGTCTGGCTCGTCGGACGACGGCTGGGGACCCGGACCAGGTCCAGGCAGACCCCACGCCCCCGGCGGAGCCTCCAGGAGTCGCCCCAGCGCCAGTGCCCCCTCTCTCACCGCCCCCTGTCACCACAGCGCGGGCCGCCGCAACGAGCGCGTGCCGCCCGGCAGTGGCAGTGGAGAAGGGCGTGATGAGTGGCTCAGCGCGGAGTACCGCAACCGCCGTGCTCCACCGCGGACGCCTGTACGCCCCCGACGCCCAGCACCAGCCCCGGTGCCAATCCCAATGGCTGGAGGACGTTATGGTGGACTCAGGGACGAGGTCCCCAGAGGAGACGTGGAGTGGGATGTCGGCGAAGGTGAGGACCTGGACCTGGACCTGGAGGAGTTCGACATCAGCCCGCCGCGTGGTGTACGACGGGAGGCCGCTGAACGCAGCCGCCGGCGCCGTGATGAGGATGCGTACATGGATGCAGTACGGCGTGAACACTTTGGTTCAGCGTACGTGGAGGAACCGCGGCGTAGCCACAGGGGTTCCATGGAGGAGATGGACGTGGCGGCCGTGGGAGTCCGTGGGCGAGGCCGATGAGAACCTCGGTCGACCTCGCGGCCGGCGTTCATGGTCTCTAAGGCCGCGGATGCCGCCGTGTGGGAAGACTTGAAGGACATCAAGCCCCCCATGTACGACGGCAACCCCCTCAACCTCGACCGCTTCTTGGAGAAGCTGGACGATTGGGGGCTGACCGTCACTGAAGACCTGCCTCCCGCGGATGCGGAGAGATACGTCTTCAAACGGTTCAGGTACCGCCTGCCGGAAGTGCTCGGCGAGCTATACTTCGTGGCGACCAAGGAGGGGAGAATCAAGACCCTCAAGGAAGCCAAGAAGTGGCTCAACGAGCAGGAGCGGGTGGACGCTCCGCAGGTGGCTGCCAAGCGCTGGAAGTCCATCAAGCTTGAGCATGATGCACGGGAGATCCGCCTACGAGACTGGCGGGACTTCCGAGGGAAGTACACCCTCTTCCGCCGCAACGTGGAGGATTGGAACGAGGGTGACGAGCAGGCTCGCCTGCTCTCCATGCTGCCGGAAGCATGGATCAAGAGGGTCACCAAGGAGGAATCCAAGAGGGCCAAGTCCAACCACACGGTCAAGATGATGCTCCCCAAAGAGTATCACTCGAACGTGGTGGCTTGGGCGAAGAAGAACGTGGCCCGGGATGTCAAACGGCACTCCCTGCGGAACGCTCTTCTCATCACCGTCTCGGGCGATCGCGAGAAGACCGCGATGTGGCGCCTTGACGATTGTGAGTTGAGCGGCCAGACCATCCGTCTGCAGCCCATCCCGGCGCGGATGAGCTGCGACGAGATCCTGGAGTGGGTTGGCGAGGAAGTAGTCAAGGAGTACCGAAACCTCCACCACACCCGCGGGTTGAGGCCCGGCGACCGCGACGTCAACTACGTTGGCGAGGGACCTGGCGGGGAAGATGCCATGGACCCAGCGGGAGCCGGCGGCGATGAGACTCTCGTCGACGATGACGACGACGATGAGCCCGCCGAAGTGGCCGTTTGTGCCTTCGTGGCCAGGAACCTGAGCGCGGGGAGCAAACCGGGAAACTGGAAGCCCCTGCAGCAGGGTTGGAGGAAGCAGGAGAAGAGGGACCCTCGCCGCATTGGCGACCCTCCGCTGTCCTTTGGGGAGTTCATACGAGCTCACCCTCAGGGCTGTTTCGTGTGTTATGGGAGGAAGCGAGGCTTCAACCATGACCACCGAACATGCCCCGTCCACAAGGCCGACACGGAGGCTTATAAGAAGGCGCACGGGTCGAAGAAGCGTGCGCCCGCGGGTATCTGGGAAGCCAAAACGGAGGTCGACAAGGACGAGCTGGCCAAGCTGATGTCGTCGGTGGGGACCGAGTTGGCCAAGGAGATCCAGGAGATCAAGCGGAACTGGGTCCCCAGGTCGGACAACAAGAACAAGGAGAACAACCAGAACAACCAGAACAAGGACAAGGACAAGAAGCCTACTCGTGGTGAGAGGAGGAAGAAGGGCGTCAACGACGTTGAGGCCGAGGAGAACACCCCCTCTTCCACAACCGACGCCCCCTAGCGGAGCCCCTGCAGCCAAGGGCCCCAGCTAGGGCGGTCGCGGGATGGTGACGTGGGAAGCGCCGAACCATCCCAGTCGGGAGTCGATAAGCACAAGGGGACTGCCGCGGGCGGAAGGCCCGGTCCGGCGCCCAGTCGCGGAGGCGGGGTGAGGGCAAGTGAAGGCACGAACCCTTGCACCCGTCCGTCCTTCGCGACCAAGAATGTGTTTGATGTACTACAGGATCTTTCCGAGAGTATCGGAGGATCACCCGGACCGCAGCTGGATGCTGCAGATGGGCAGCCTGAGCCCATTGTCCACGACCTGCACCAGTCGCTTGTTGAGCTTCTGGAACGGCCGGAGATCCTGAGTTTGCACGCCGTGCGCCGTGTCGGTCGCGAGCGGCAGTTGCATCTTAAGGTCCGTGCCTTATGCGGGGAAGTGGAAAAGGTTTTCGACGTGTTGGTCGACACGGGAGCTCAAGTCAGCTTGGTCAAGGCTGGCCTACTCCCATCAGAGTGTCTGACCGACAGTCGGAGACCTGTCAGGCTGAAGGTGGCGAACGGCCAGTACATGGTGGGAGGCACGAAGGAAGCGGCCATTGGGCTGCAGTTCGTGAACCATCGTGAGCTGAGCTGCCCAGACCTCGGCAAGGAAATCCTCCTGCACGGTCGCTTCTACGAGGCCGAGATGGACTGGGACATGATCGTCGGGTACGACTTCATGATGGAGACGGACTCCGGCGTCCTCCCGGCCCAGGCCTCCATGACCCTGTACCAGGACGACCAACTCTCGTGGCTTTCGTCACCTGAGCACCATGTGGAATGCCAATGGATCCACCCCGAACGCAATCAGCTCGAAGTGGCCGCGCTGGACACTGAGCCCACTGGGCCAGCAAACCAGGAGTACGGCGTAAGGCCGGAAGTGGCGAACCGAGTGGTCGCGGACCTGGGAGCGTCGGATCTGGCCCTGGATGCGTTCTCTTCAGGAACCTCCGCCCATCTTCGGGTATGTGAGAAGTACTGGAGCGCCCAGGACTCCGCGTGGAAGAAGCACTGGGGTCCGCATCAGGGATTGATGTGGATCCATTGCCCCCGTTGGGACATTCCAAGAGCGATAGCGAAGATTCGCAAGGACCGCTCCAAGGCAGTGCTGGTTGTTCCTATGGGATGCACCGAGGAGGAAAGTACCCGACATTGGGTAGCCTCATTGACCAACATGACCTTAAACAAGGTCGTCCTACCGGCTGGAGAGAGTGTCTATCAGGACGCTAAAGGACAGCCCATGCCACCCCAGAGATGGCCAACGGAATTCCACTATGTGGATGGGGGCCTTGATCAGGCCGACAGCACGGACTTCGTGTGTGTCAACCGCATCATCGCGGAGCCTTGGAGGCAATGCTTTGCGGTTCCCCCTGTTGACATCGAAGAATCGGAATCGGAAGAGCCCCTCACTGAAGAGGAGTGGGATCTGGTTCAGGGGTATATGGATCAGCCCTTTCACGACTGGGGAAACCAGCGTGAGGGCAAAGGCCAGGACAGAGCCTGGTGGGAAGTGGACTCGATCGTCTCTGGTTCCTATGATGGGAACACCTTCGTGCAGAGGGTGCTGCACCACTTGTCCAGCTAGGACGAGCCAATCGGGGGTAACCCACCCACCTACGGCGATCTATTCCGAGGCAAGACCAGAGATGGCCCTTTGGGCTACCTGGGAAGACCACCTGAGCCGAAAGCGAGCGGGGTCGCTACCCCTCAAGTAAGCTCCGTGGTTCAAGTGCCCGGAAAAGCCAAGGCGGAGTCCGATGACTGCCCCAAGATCCAGGCATTGAGGGCCAGGCTGAAGCAGAAGTATGGTGACACCTTCTTCAGCGGTAATCCTGTGTTTCCCCCACCGGTGCGTGGACCGTATGGCGAGGCCAAGATACGACTTAAGCAGGACCCCCGTGTGTATCGGCACCGGGAGTTTGCCCTGAGGGGCGAGAGGAAAGAGGCCATGGAGAAGATCCTCCGTGACTTCATCCAGAGAGGCTGGCTCGAGCCGTGCCACTCCGAATGGGCCTCTCCTTGCTTCGTCGTCCCCAAGAAGGTTGCCGGTGAGTGGCGGCTCGTGGTCGACTACCGCGGCCTGAACGCCCAAACGCAGCACGACAGCTATACGCTGCCCCTCATTGAGGACATGCTGCAAAAACAACACCGGCGGAGGATCTTCACGGTGATTGACCTGAAACATGGTTATCATCAGATGCCTCTCGCCGAGGAGTCCCGTGCCTGCACAGCCATGAGCACCCCAGTTGGACCTATCCAGTGGAAGGTGATGCCCATGGGCGTTACCAACGGCAATGCGGCTTTTCAGCGGATACTGGAGAACCTGCTTGAGCCGGTGCGCGACTGTGCGGACCCCTTCGTGGACGACGTGATCATCGCGTCCGGGGACCCCAGCATGAGCTACGAGGAGCTCCTGGAGGCACACGAGAGGGACGTCACTCGAGTGCTGGACCTTCTGGTTCGGCACAAACTCACGGGCAGCAGTGACAAGGCCACCATTGCGGTAAGCGAGGTGGTCTTCGCTGGCCACGTAGTCGGGAACGGGCAGCGAAAGCCCATACCTGGCAAGGTGGCTGCGATTGAGCACTGGGAAAAGCCCAAAACGGTCTCTGAGCTACGGGCGTATCTGGGGTTCTGCAATTACTACTCGGGGTATATCAAGATGTATGCCGAGTATGCAGCCCCCATGACGACCATGCTCAAGGGCAACCGAGAGGAGACCAAGAAGGTGTCCAAGAAGGCTCTGGTCTGGACACCTGAGTCCGACCGTGCCTTTGAGGGGATGAAGCAGGCGCTGCTATCCGCAGTGGGTCTGCACCTCGTGGATCCCGACCGAGGGTTCGTCCTGCGCACCGACGCTTCCGACTACGCCATTGGCGCTGTGTTGGAGCAAGTGCTTGACGACGGGAGGCACGTGCCCGTGGCCTTCTGGAGCCGAGTCCTGGCGGAAGGCCAGAGACGGGCGTGGACGCCCCGTGAAAAGGAGGCGTATGCCATCGTCATGGCTCTCAGGAAATGGGCTGGGTACATAGCCCTCCATCCCGTCACCGTCTGCACCGACCATCAGAGTCTGCAGTCGTGGCACAAGGAGCACGTGGACACCTCCTCAGGTCCCGCCTCCCCACGGGCAAGATGGCATGAGACCTTGGCCAAGTTCGACCTTACGGTTGTGTATATTCCTGGAAAGGATAACACCGTGGCGGACTGTCTCAGTAGGTGGGCCTATCCCGCCAGCAAGGGCATGCAGGACATCTCTGCCCATGGCGATGAGGCTGAGACCGCTGAAGCCAAGAGGATCATTGAAATGGAGCGCCTGATGGAGGAGGAGGGTGCAAAATGCTTCGTCGTCATGGCTGCGGATGCCCTCCTCGCAACGAGGGTGAGCAGAGCGGTCAGAGTACTCGCCCCTGAGGGAGCTGAGTCCGACAAGCACCTCTTCCCGGAGTCTTGCCTCCAGGACGACTGGACCGACGATTACGCCAAGTCTGAGGCCTTTGCGGCCGAGTATAGGGCTGTGACCGACCCTGACGACGGGCAGAAGTGGCCAAAGGGGCTGACTGAGGAAGATGGCAAGCTCTACCGGAATGGTAAGCTGCTAGTACCAGAGTCCCGGGTGCTCGAGCTGTGTGAAGCTTGGCACCACCACATGCTGCACCCAGGGGTCAATAAGCAAGCTCTTGACATGCAGCGTCGGTTTGAGATCGACCATATCGTTCTCTACACCGCCATCAAGAAGGTCAGGAAGGGTTGCTCGGTCTGTCAGGCCTGCAATCCCGACAACCGGAACGTCAAGGGGGAACCCCAATGGACCCCGGTTCCTGACCAGCCCATGGAGAGCGTGGCCATGGACGTCTTCTCCATGCCCGAGGTGCACATTGGCAAAGAGACCTTTGACTGTGTGGTTCTCTGTGTGGACCGCCACAGCGGCTACGTTGTAGCCGTTCCGGCACGCAAAAAGGGGTTGCTTGCCAAGGAAGTGGCAGTCATGATGATTCGTCATTGGCTGACCGTCTTTGACATCCCCCGCACCATTTGCAGTGACCGAGGGCCCCAGTTTACTGGTGGCTGGTTCAAGGCTATGTGTTCCCTCATGGGAATACGTCATGCCAAGAGCGTCGCCTATCTCAGCCGGTCTAACGGCCGTGCTGAAGTGGCTGGACGGCAGCTGTTCGAGAAGCTGCGCAAGATCCACATCACCAATCCACGTCGGAACTGGTTTGAGGAGATGTGGCCTGCTCTGAAGGCCCATCATGACACCCCCACTCCGGGCGGTTTGTCCCCTCACCAGATTCTGTTCGGCAGGGACCCCCTGGGTAGGGGACTTCCCTTGTCTGGTGATGGCATGGCTATGGATGCCAAGGAGTTCTTCGCGCGGCAAGAGCAAACGGCGCGGGACATCCGCCAGCAGCTTGAAAAGGAGCATACTGAGCGTCAGAAGTCCGCCCCGAGCTCGACAGCGCAGAAGTTCAGGGTGGGAGACCCGGTGTGGGTGATCAGACCCCGCCCTATGGGCACCCACCGCACCAAGACCTGGTTCACACCCGGCGAGGTGGTGCGCAGGATTGGTGAGGACACCTACCGCATCAAGGTGGGTCACGGACAGTTCCGGGAGCGCCACGAGAGTCAACTCCGTGTGCGGGAACCCGACCTCCGTGGCCAACATGTGTCCCTGAGCTACGCCGCACATGAGGCTGATTCGGACGATGACTATGCTGAGCAGGATGACTATACCGTCGAGAAGATCCTGGCTCAGCGTCCGAAAGCCTCGGCACCCGGAGGTCTGGAGTTCAAGGTTCGTTGGCGAGGCTATGGGCCGTCCCACGACACCTGGGAACCCGTCTCCTCGTTCGTGCCGCGGGTCAATACTCCCTTCATGGAGTACATCCGCAAGCACAAGACCAAGATCCACGTTTCGGACTTGGCAGCACTCACCCGGGCGATTGCAGCCAGGGGTGCCTGATCAGCGCCCTGAGCTCTCCCCTGATGTGTTTTCAGCGCTTGTGAGGACGACGGATCGTCCCTTACTTGCTTGCTCTCTTCCATCTTTTGGTGACAGAGTGGCCATATACCCCCCCCTGCTGAATCCAGAGGAGGATGGCCCCTCTCTTCAATTCTATTCGTCACTCCCCCCCCTGCTGAATCCTTGGGAAACCAGGTAGGGCGACTGACCTTCATATTTTTGAGCTCTTGGGGCCTTGAAGCCCATACGTCGTTGCGCAACGGATGCCGCTGTCATCGGCATTGCGAATTTATTGGTGTGTGGTCTGGTTCCATGGCACTTGCGGAATCCAGACCAGTCGACGTGTGTCTCGAGACTATATATGGCCTGAACTCAGGCGTTTTCCTGTCCACCCTCCTGCATTGCCTTATCCTGACCGTGGCGTGGTTTGGCACTCTGTTCAGAGTGTGTTTACACGCCTATTTACCCAGTTTATTGTTTTGCTTTTCTGCCCTCCAGGATATGTGCATCTGTATGTCTACTGTATGTTGCTGTCTTCAGCCCATCACCGGAGTGTGGACTGTTTTTCACGAATCGAATACGCAGGCGCCTTGAGTCGCCGTGTACATGTTCATACAGCCTGGTCCAGCCTGGACCAGTACCCGAATACAGATTCTACTGTTTGAGTGCCCGTGATACCGTGTTGCCCTATTCGCTGTGATGTGTGGAGATCCTGATGGCGCCAGGCGGGAAGCCCAGTTGCCTGACTACACTCCCAGCGGTCCGCCACTGTCAGTCCCAGTGTGAGCCTACCGATTCGCAGACGCACTTGCATTCAGATGGCGGCCTCCGGTGCTCCTGACCTCGGTCAGTCTGCCTGGGAAACTGGTGGTTTGAGGAGTCGACGCCTCCGCCCACACTGCATGAGGACTCCCTCATGTATGGCCTTCGTGGCAGTAGGGCGAGGGAAAAGATGGCCTTGATGCCCGATCCCTTAAGGAGGAGCTCCCTTAAGATCTGGGGTTCTTAAGGAGTTCGACTATGGCACTCTGGACTCGCGTCGTATGGATATGGACATGGTGCGCCCGAGGAAGGACCCGTGGGGACTCTCCCCAGTCGGCGGGCCTTGGGAAGCTTGGGGTAGCCTGATGGATCTTTGTGGTCGCTCTCGACCTGTGGGACCACCTCGGTCGTCGTGTGTCGCCTATGTTGGCCGTGTATGCCACTGCCACTGTGGTGGTGACCGTAGCAGCCGGCACCCGGTGCGCCTGGTATGGGTTAACCGGTCCTTTGGATGCCGAACAATCGCCGCCAGGACCCGGGATTTGATACTTGATACTATACATGTGCTACGAGCTTATACAGCATCATACCTATCTTACTGTGACTTACTGAAGTGAGGATGTGACACCCCCCCCTTCAGGAAGTGGTCCTGGGTACCCGCTGCCATGCATGGGTGTTATCGAGCCCCCCCCAGGGTTTGCTCTAAGGAGGGGGGTGAAGCGGTACCCAGAACCCCATGGCTAGGTTACGGCATACAACCGGTCTCCGGTCCACTAACCCCATGTACGGAAGGGAAGACGCCCGTTGACGCTCCGTTCCGTGCCGTAAAGCCCCGCATCGGCAACCGATGCACCGCCAGCGGAGATTTGTATATCAAAATGTCAGGAATCAACAGGGTTTTATTTTCATAAAGTTTCCGTCAATTTTTACGCTTCCGTTCTGATATTCACTGTTTTGACGGCTGGCGGTTGGATCGCGACTTTACCGTAACCGCCAGTTTAACTGTTTATAATGGAAATTTTAACGCAATCCGTCACGAAGGCTCCAAAGCCTTCAGGAACTGCATGGACGCTTCCGCAATTTTCACATCTAACACTCGCAACCTTAATCCGAATTTTTCAGGATGTCGAAATCGGATTTTCGACTTCGACATCCCCGCACTTGATTTGACCTCTTTCGAGTGGACCTACGTGCTTCCCTATGCACGAATCAACTTTCCTTTTATCTTGCCCTCCATTTGACTCAGAGATATGGGCAAAACAAAGTTGATTCGTGAGGCCACTTGTGAGGGTCATATCTCGTGCCGCTTGCGAGTATTGACAATAAGGAAACGTGGGATGTATTCACAATACTCCCGACGTAATTTAGGAAGCATTATATGCCTTGCGTTTCCACACGTGCGCGCTAGTGTAATGGATCATGGTCAATAGGGTAGAGTTTGCGTTATAACTCTTTGGCCATGACATTGCGTGCGTTAAGATAACTTTCGAGTGTAGCGCGCAAGTGTTGGTGTGGCATAGGAACTCTCCTTGAGTTCCTATGAGCGATTGACACAAAGTTATGCCCTTGGAGGGGCATGACATATCGTGGTGGGAGCTACCTTTTTGGGCAATATGGAGTATGTGCCTTGTGTTGTGTTGCGTGCTCATTTGGCGGGTCCATCGCTCCAAGCCAAACCCGCCAATGGACCTCATATTGTGCAAGCCCCTTCTCCATACTCCCTACGGTCAATAGCAAGCCTAACCTTCGTGAAGGGAAGCTTGTGTGGTGATCCCGAAGCGATGTGTTGGGAGCAAGGTGTGTGTTTTGCAATTTTCCATATTTTCATGTGCCCACTTGGGAAGTAGCGCGCGTAACCTTTCAAGGCGCCCCAAGTGGAGCACATATGTGGGATCGAAGGTCATTGGTGTCAAGGCATTGTGTTTAGAAGGATTAGTTGATTGCACGATCCAATCCGGAGATATTATAATATAATTGTGTGCCTTTCAAGGCACACTTGTGTGTTTTTGTACCAATTTTGCCGTTTTTGGCCCGTCATGATAT
Organism: Eutreptiella sp. 'Long Island Sound 2002'; assembly: GCA_964036045.1. Classification (NCBI taxonomy): domain Eukaryota; phylum Euglenozoa; class Euglenophyceae; order Eutreptiales; family Eutreptiaceae; genus Eutreptiella; species Eutreptiella sp. 'Long Island Sound 2002'. Next base: position 53,108,394 of record OZ038392.1, on the reverse strand, counting down.
CAAGTGGCGACCTTGTATCTCAACGTTGCGCTCAATTGACATCATGACCCAAGTATGTTATGAGAGTGCATACTTCGGTGCCCAACATATCTTGGACCGGGCGAATAACTCCTCTTAGGCTTGGCATACCGTGGCCGCCATGTTGGCGATTTGGGACTATCCCAAATCATGGGCTCACTTGGCGACCCTGCCATTCCCAATACCGGAGGAGTTGGGCGACGCCCAAAAGATATGTTGGACACACATGACTTGATACCAATCCTATGGCACACTCCGGTCCAAGTCGGGCATGTGCCTCATTTGCCCCAACCATGAGTGTGCGCATTTTTGGCCATTTTGAGCAATTTTCCACTTTTGCTGCCCGCCGTGCACTATGTTCTAACCCTCGTGCACGCCGGACGCATGGACCAATGGACCATATATGACATGGGTGTTATGGGTAATGGTCCCCATGGTCCACACACCACGTGGGCGAAGCGGAGCCACCTTCGTTAAGGCGCTAGCCCAAAGTGAGTATGGGCAATCTTGCCATTTTTGCATTTGTGGACCCAATTGGGATTGTCACCACGCCAAGTGGCATGGAGATCTTTGAGAGCCAAGGGCATGGGAGTCTCTGTTGGACTCCCGGTGGATCGCGTATGGAATGGCGGATCCGATCTCCAAGCCGGCGTGGAGATATACTATTGGGAGCACACCGAATTTTGGCTCATTTCAAGCAGCCAAAATGACCCAATTTTGGGACCCCAATTTCCCCCTTCCGTGTGGTCAATTGGCGGCCCCATTTCTCTAAGCCCATAGGGAGCCCGGACCTAAATCTAAGTTGTACACTCAGATATAAGTCCTAGGTCCTGCCTCCTACCCTGTGAGCCATTGGCCTTACCTTGGCCGGGCGAGCGACGCGTGGGAATGACGCCAATTTTGGTGATTTTGGCATCATGACCCCACTTGACTCATCCGGGTTGCCCTGATGCCGGGACCTCAGAGGGAACCAGGTTGGGTGAGGGCTCCAGGGAGTTGGTACTCGAAGGGCATAGGGTCAGTTGCCTCGTCCCTACCTCTGGCGGGTCCGGACGAGGGGTCAATTTTGGAGATTTTTGAGTTAATTTCAGTTTGGGCTGAAACAGCCCATTTTCAGCTACCAACTCCTGGGTGATAATGGCGGGACCATATCTCTGGCACAGAGGGGAGTTGGGACCTGCCGTTAAGGGAGCATGGGGAGCTACTGTCGGTTGGCCTTAGAGTTCATTTGTTACCAGGAACTCGCCTGTGGCTGTGCGGGACACCTCCCCCATTGGCAGGGTTTCAGGGTCCGGACTGAGCAGGGCATGGGTTGTGTTTGAGCCCCCGCCCCCACCAGCCACTGAGAGGGTCGGACCTGGGATTGGGATACGAGTTGGGACTGAGTGTCTATGGTCCTGTGATGCCCTTACCCCAGTCCAGTCTTAACCCCATGTGTACATATCCTGATGTGTTGTTGTACATACTTTTGTTCCCTCTTTGCAGAGTGGCAAGGATTCTGAAACGCTTTGTCACATGACACGAGCGTATTGATGCCCTTGTGAGCGTAGTGCCTTGCCTGCCTGCTCACCTGTGCGTGTCACCGCAGCGTCCCGTGGCCGGCCCCCCACGGGAACGCGTCATTCCTTGGCATGTGGGGTAGGATTCCCAACCGGACTCGCTTTTGAGGAACTGCATGAAAGTATCGAAAGAAGGTCCAGCTTTGAAGCAGCTTGAAACTGTAACTGGGTGGAATGTCTTGATTCGCCAAAAGATAACCGGTATTCGAACCATGTTGGATGTCGGCGTACCGTTCCTTCCAGTTGACAGTTGGATTGTAGCTTCGAAGCCATGGTAGTCCAAGTACCACCTCCGGCAAAATCTCCAGGACCTTGAAGTGATGACGAAATACAAGCTCTCCAACTCGAACATAAGCTCTCGTGTAGTACCGTACTTCGACTTGGACACCTCCGGCTGTCAAGACGTGTCCAGGCTTTCTCAGTTTATAGAGGGGAAGTTGCGCCCTCTTTGCAGTTTGCATTGACATAAAGTCGCTGGTCGCTCCACAGTCGACCAAAAATTCCATGCTGCAGTCAAAGGAGTCTTCACGACATGCACATATGCGCCCTCGAACCGTGAACAGAGACGCATGCTCAGGCTCGGTTCCTTCGACGTTGACACCTCCAAGTGTCGAATTCTTTTTGGGTTTATTGGTGCTGATGGTGATGTTCAACTCTTCTCGAGGACGTCCGCCACCAGGTCTTCGGAAATGTTTTCTAGGCCGTTGTGGGCGTTTCTCTGCTCTTGGAGCGGGATCGAAAATGTCCCTTGCTGTCTCGACTTTGATCTCGTCTCGATGCGTTCGACCTTGATTCCCGACGTTCTCGTCCTCAGGATGGCGGTCGATCTTTTGGACAGTCACGGGCCAAGTGGCCTTGTTCACCATAATTGTAGCAACGCCCACTTTCTCGACCATCGTGGCGTCCACCATCTTGGCGTCCGAACCGTTCATTACGACGTTCGCCAATGTAGGCATGTAGCTCTTCTCGGAGCTTTGCAATTGCATCGAGGTTCATCGGCTCTGGCACGGTCGAAGCCGTGGGCGCTGCAGCTGGAGTTCGCATGGGGTTGACGTGCGGCGTTGGCATAGGGTTGGATGGGAACGTGGGAGTCGAAGTAGTTGGGACCATCATAGGCAGGGGTCTTGACACTGCAGGACCCAGGGTGTGATCTGATGTTGTTCTCGATGCGTTCTGTACCTCTTCAAGCTGATACCCAGCCGCAATGTAGGCTTCGGCGATGGTGTCTACCAAGGTTTCAAATCCAAATGGCCTATTGGAACGCCATCTCGAACGGACTTCAACGATGTACTGCCGACGAACAGCGTCATTCGACAAACCTTCAACAAATCGAGAGTTGACGAGGTAACCCATCTGAAGGTCACTGGTGTTAACCTTCGACTTGATAACGCAAGTACGAAATTCTCGCACGTAGTCCGCATGTCGAGGGAACTCGCTCTCTTTCAAGCTCAACATTCTCGACAAATACACTGGCTCATGGGATATGCAATCGAAACGTTGGCCTAACACACGCATCAGCTCGAACCAGTCATCCTGTACAGCCTTCGTCAAGCTATGATAATACTCGGCAGCATCACCATCGAGGAGGAATGATATGGTTGTCACCTGATCGACGGGTGAGGTGATATCCGACAGGGTGAAGGCTCGTATAAAATCCTCCTTCCATGGTCGAAATTCTCCAGATCCAGGTCTCCCAGAGAACCTCTTGACCAGGTTATTCAAGCGCTCGACACGGCGTCCCAAATTTTCTTGCGTAGGAGCACGCTGGACTGCGAACTGATGTGCTGGATGAGGTTCGAAGACAGGTGGTTGTGGAAGTGGTTGTTGTGGAGGGTGAGGTGAACTGCTCGGCGGTGCATACAGCGGTTGATTCGAAGGAGACGGTGGTTGTGGATGTAGCTCTGGTTGTGGTTGTGGAAACTGGAAGTTGTTCGAAGGTGGTTGACTCGAAACTTTTACAAATTCGTTGAGCAGGGCATAACATTGCGACAATTCATGCTCTACGCGTCGAAGTTCGTTTACAGCAGCTTGAGTTGCATTTTCCGTCGAGGACTGCAAAGTGTCGACTTGGTGATCAGTTGCTGCAGTAGCACTTGCTGTAGTTGTCTGCAAACCATTGATGCGGTGTTCCAATTCGATGACCTTGGCTTGAGTATCTGCAGGCTTCTGCGAACAGCTGTGAAGATCACGAGAGAGACATGGAAACCACTCGCTATCTCGACTTGCGATGCGCTCTGCGATGAACTTTTCTAACGAAATCGAAAATTCGTGATGCAAGGGTGAATCACTTCGAAACAGACTGTCTCTGATAAAGTGCAGCATAGCTGCATCGTCGAAGGGCCGTTCCATTGTAGATCGAAATCCAAATCAAGTTGACGGCGTTGAAGATTGATCTCGAATATTGATCTCCCTGCCACCTAGCTGGCCACCACTTGTTGTGGTTTGTTTATTGGGAACTCGACTTGAACTCCTGTGCCTCTTTGTTTCTCAAAATCCAAAATCCCAAATCGACAAACCTCGCAGGATCTTTAGACAGGGCACCAATAATAACACAACCTCGAAGACATAAACCCTGTTCAGAGATCGAAGTGTCCTACACCGCGCATTCACACAGTTGGCATTCGATGCTTCTTTAGTATTCACAGACTGCAGTGCAATTGCGACTGCGACTTGCGACTTGTGCACTCGCTGCGCTGCTGCTGTTCGAAGCCATAACAACCCTACGTTCTTTAAGAGAATGGGTGGAGTTCCTTAAGCTTGCTTGCTTGCAACCTGCTAAGTGGACAGTGTATTATAGGGCAGCCTGAGAAGCGTATAATACCTGGAGGCTGTCTTGGTTCCTCTGCCACTTGCCAGGTCCATCAGCCTTTGTTTTACAGGTGGGCAGGTGAGGGTGATTGGTGGAGCTGCAGTTGCCTTCGGCGACTTTGATTTTTTCTGCCCAAGGTAAAACGGGCGCTCATCACACAATCAACAAACTGCAACTCAGCGGTGAGTGGCGAGTGCAGTCCGACATCTTCAACATACACGCTGTGCACGCAAACTGAGCATTCCTTCCCTCCAAGCTCTGACAGGGAAACACGTAGTGGCGTCCCTGTTAGGCCACAGGTGCTTAGTAGCGCTGTGTTCTCTTGCTCTTTCACAGGGGGGTCAATAGGGCCCAAGACCTCTTTGACATCAACCCCAAGTAGCGTGTGTAGGGGTTAGGGTCCGCAAGCCTTGCAGGTGATGAGTGCAAGTGATGAGTGTTCACCCAGCCTTCGAAGGCTGGTGCTGGCGTTAGTGAGTGTCATGTAGTGGTGTCTCCTGTCCCGGGTGCTTTTCCACGCGGGCAGGGGAGTGTGTTAGCCTTTGGCCCTTAGAAAAATGGGCTTTTGTATGCCCTTAGCACACATGGCCACCCCTCCACTCTAGTAGGTAGGGCTATTGCCGTCTTCCCCCAAGGATAGGCGCCAGCACAGAGATTGGGCGCCATAGGAGTGGTATTAGTACCTGATTAGGACCTTTGGTCCGACGTCAGCGAAGCCGGGTCTCCGGGAGCCACTGAAGCCGGTTCGGACCCCCGTGGCCATCTTTGGGTCACTTGGGGTGTGTATCTATGTGCCGGCAAGCCGCCATTGGCTGATATCATACTCTCCCATCCACCTGACCTTACCCGATGTGAAAGTGTGATAGGTTTGGCCATTCCGGCTATGAGCGGCCATATTCAGTACCGAGGCGCCGCCAGCTGAGATTTATATATCAGAATATCAGGAATCAACAGGGTTTTTTTATCATAATGTTTCCGTGATTTTTCAGCCTTCCGTTCTGATTGTCAATGTATCGGCGACTGTCAGTTGGCTCGCGATTTTGCGGTAACCGATTGGTTAACTGTTATTCACAGATATTTTGGCGGAAACCCCGATGAAGGGTCAGATTTCATCAGTAAAGGGTTCGTTGCTTCCGCAATTTTCATATTATACACTCGCAAAATTAATCCAATTTTTTCAGACTTTCAGAATCAGATTTTCGACTTCGACATCGCCGCGCTCGATATGATGAATCTCGAGTGGTCATACATTTTTCCCCGATCACGAATCACCCTTCCTTTTGTTGTGTCCTTCATTTTGCTTGGAGTTATAGTCGAAACAAAAGTGATTCGTGAGACCACTTTGAAGAATCATATCTCCGGCTCACGGCGAGGAATATCAATATCGAGAATTGGGTTGGAACTGCCTTGGTATCAACTTAATTTGGGAAGCATCAAACGCCTTTGGTGTGTACACATGCCCGGTATAGCAAGGGATAATGGTCAAGAGGGTAGAAAGTGATATATAACTCTTGGACCCTGCAACCGAATATTTTATTGCGACTTTCGATTGTACCGCATGAGTGTTGGGGTTGCATAGCAACTTTCCTTTGGTTCCTACGTATTTTTAACGTGAAGTTATGTCCATGGAGGGGCATGGCATATCATGGTGGGAGCCACTTTTTGAGGGTATGTGTTATATGCATGGTATGTGCTTCGATATGCTCACGCCCATGTTATGTATCTCCGTTTGTAGGAAGATATACGGAGTCATACGTGGCAAGGGCTTTGCCCATGTGCCAATGGTGAACTCCATAGCGCTAGACTAAGTCTACCGCTCATATAGTGCATGTGGGAGGGCTTACGGAGCGACCCATTAGCGCCAATATCAATTTTCCCATTTCATGGTGCGTGTTGGGAGGAGGTTCGAAGGTGTCTCTATGCGTTCATGTGGGGATCCAAGTGGGGGGATTGTTTGCAAATGGTCCCAAGCAATTGTGTTTTGAATCATATGTTGATACCATGGGTGAGCGAAGTTATATACTATTGTAATTATCTTGAATTTGGCATTGTTTGCATGTTTTTGACCTCATTTTATGCTCATTTTTGTGTTTTATGTGCTCAACTGGTCGGCTAACAGTAAAGTGCCTAGAGATCCGTGAACTATGGTATGTTGCTTATATGTTGCCATATGCTTCGGTGTTGTACCTCACCATATGCCGGATCACGTGGTCACTTTGGCTTGGCCCACGAGGCCTCACAGAATTAGGTCTCAAACTCATGGGCTGACTTGTGAAGCATGTCATGTACATAACCAGAGGGGTTTCGGAGCCAATGATGGGATATTCTTGGGCATGGACCTTTGGTCTATATGACCCTTGTGTATTACTATCCGGTTTGACACATGCATGGAGCATTTGGATATTTGCCGTATGCATTTTTGAGTATATAATTGATTTTTGGGCATAATGGTGTGATTTGCCTGATTTTGCCATGTTGTGAGGTCACCTTCATGGGGCAGTTCTCCAAGCCCAATCGACTCCAAGTCCAGCCAAGGTTATGTCAGGGTAGGGCATGGTCCTGAGTGCTACTCTAGGCCATGACATGCCACCTCCCCTATTGGGCTAGGATTTATAGGCTTGGGAGTGAACACATTTTTGGGGTTTATGTAGTGACTTTTGATACATGGTATTTAGCCATCTTATTTGACTGGGTTCAGGGCATCATGTTGGTGAGTCAAGGGAAGGTTCTGAGTCCAGGGAATGAGGGGTCTATGGCTGGGTGTGTGTATGTTTACCTCTTTCCCCAACTTTGCTTTATTTGTGTTCATATGCCAATTTCAGGGCTTTCCTCTTTGGTGCAATTCTTGTACATGCCCGCCACCATGAGACAACCGGTGTGCTGAACGGAAGCCCGCAGTGTGGATTGGATTGTGGATTGGGCTATTGCTGTACTCGGCGGATCTGGTTGCTGTTCAGGGTTGAAGGAGGATTTTATTTTCTATATTTTTGGATTTTGGACCCTGGATTTTGAGAAATGCAAGCGCTGATCCGGAGCAAGTCAGCAGGGGTAACAGGCGGAAGGGGCACAGCAGGGGCCGGTCCATGTAGGGACCTTCTTAATGGTAGTAGAGGCGTACCTGCTGCCCCTACCTACCGCCGACCCGGGGACTTGGGCCCCTATGAGCCCTGCCCAGGTACGCCCCGGGTGCGTATTGTGGACGCGATGGAGACCACACCGGAGATTGGAGCCAGAGAAGAGCCGAGATGCTCAGGAGCATGGCGAACTCCGGAAGTTGAAGCCCGAGAAGAGATGACGACGTTCGGGAAGAGGAGGACTTGACATGGAGGACCTGGTCTCCATGTGTGAGTGTCGCTGCCGAAAGGCATGCAAGCTCCGCTCTGACTCTGAGGAGACCTGCCATTCAGGCAGCAGTGGAGGACGGGCCCGGCGCTACCGGAAGCGCAGGTCACCCAAGCCCGCGGCAGGGGACGCCGGGGCTATGGATACGGACCCCAGCCCGGTCAGGCTGTGGGACTCCGAGGGGCACTCCGAGGGCTATCGGACAGCCTATGAGCAACCTTCGGAGTCGGAGGAGACGGCCAGACCGCACACAAGGGCGAACACGGCCCCAGAACCCAGCCTGGAGCATGACACCGACGCTTTCGAGAGGCCCGCCAGAGCCAGAACGGCGCCTGTGGCCCGGCACACGGAGCCAACGCGGGATAGCATGGGCGACACACCCATGGCGGAGGAGTCCGAGGCGCCGGGAACCGTGGGACGCGCCGGATCAGGTGGAAAGCATGCTGAGTGCCACTGTGAGCACGTGTCCTTCCTCATGGGCAAGTACCCAAAGATGGGGATCGACGCCATCGTGCATCGCCTCGACAGCCTGGACAACGCGAAGGACGGCCTAGAGGAGGACAACGCCGGGATCCTTGATGACCAGTCGGCCGCGGAGAGAGACATGGAGGAGCTGCGAGCGGAACAGGACCGGTACCGGGAGAATCTGGAGCTGGCCCTGCAGAAGCAGCAGCGAGTGGTGGACAGCCTCCCCCACCTAGTGGAGGACATGTCGGGACGCCTGAAAAGGCTAGAGGAGCGACAGCCCCTCACCTCGGGTCCTGAGCTCCCGGCAAAGCCAGCAGCGGCAGAGCTGGTGGAGCGGGTTAAGACCCTCAGGAGCGCCATGGATAAACCCATGGGCGGCCCTGCAGAGGCACCTTACGCGCCTCCGCGTGTTGACCCGGGTGCGCTGCCGTTTGTTCCCATGTTCAGCGAATCCACAATGCTAGGGGAACACACGGCACCGGCTGGGTCCATGCGGGAAGGGCACGCAACCACGGACCCGAGGAGCCTGACGGTACAGATGTCCCATGCCGCCCAGGATCTACCGACCACTACGACTGCCCATGCAGTTTCTGCGGAAGAGGAGATCCAGAGCCAGACCATGCAGGGGCGAACCATGGGAAGCGCCGACGGACATGGTCGAGGTCATCCAGGCGGAAACCTGTGGGCGAAGGACCCCAATACGGGGATATGGACGGCCGATGGAGCAAGTCCTTCCCGCATTCCAAACCCCATGGGTTCAGGCCCAACTGGACCGCACTCCATGGAGGAGAGGGATGTACGGGGAGTGTACTCACACCCCCCGGCCACAGGTGGTATCCGTCTCGGTGGAGTGGTGGCTGGGGACGTCGGACACGCCATCAGGATTGACAACCTCAGGGGAATCAAAATCCCCTACTACGATGGCAACCCCTCCAACCTGGATGACTTCATCCTGGATTGGGAGGACTTTGCCGAGGAGGTCGTCGGTGAGATGCGGGGAGCGCCGCGGGACAAGTGGGTATGCCGGACATTCCCACACCGGCTGGCGCAGGACCTGAAGGAGGAGCTGCGGGATCAGATCCGGGAAGGACTGATCCGTACGGAGCAGGCCTGCCTCCAGTGGTTGGAGGATGAGGAGCGGGTGGACGCTCCAAACCAGAAGCTGGAGGACTTGTGGTCCATCCCGCTGCTGCTGGACCGCGGTGAGTTGCGGGTCCGGGAGTGGAACCGGTATCTGCGGAAGTACCGACGGAGCCTCAAGCTGGTTGAGGACTGGAACGAGTCCAGCGAGATTCGTCACCTGCTGAAGGACGTCCTCCCCGGCCACTGGAAGAAGAAGGTGGAGGACGAGGAAAAGAAGCGAGCCAAGAAGCGGGTGGCGGTGAGGATCATGGCGGCGGAGGATACCCATGCGGGTATCATGGAGTTCTTCAGGAGGAACCTGGGCGAGCCCAACCGGATGTTGGGACTGAAGAACGCCGTGTACGTGGAGGTATTTGGAGACACCATGGGGCAAAGGTTGCTGCGCCTCAACAACGCGGAGTGGAGGCGTGGAGAGCCACTGAGGATGCAGGTCATCTTCGCCCGCATGAGCCCCGACGAGATCGTGAAGTACATCACGGTGCAGTTGAAGCTCAATGCGAAGAACGAGGCCCACGTGCAGGATCGACATGGTCATGGACAACGAGGCCACCGAGAAGATCGCCATCATCGGGAGATCCAGGAGGACACGGCCAACTCCGCGGAGGATGGTAGTGGAAGTGGCCAAGACCACTGGACAGGGTCCCGGGAGGATCACGAGGAGGCCCATTTCTTCGCGCTTGTGGCGCACAACGTGAGGGACCATGGGCAGGATCGGTCCAAATGGAACCGGGTGGGACCCAAGTATAGAAGGTCCCTACCAGGACCGGCCCCCGCTGTGCCCCTTCCGCCTGTAACCCCTGCTGACTTGCTCCTGATCAATGCTTGCATTTCTCAAAATCCAGGGTCCAAAATCCAAAAATGTAGAAAATAAAATCCTCCTTCAACCCTGAACAGCAACCAGATCCCACAAATACAGCAATAACCCAATCCACAATCCAATCCACGCTGCGGGCTTCCGTTCAGCACACCGGTCGTCCCACGGTGGCGGGCATGTACAAGAATTGCACCAAAGAGGAAAGCCCTGAAAATGGCATATGAACAAAAATAAAGCAAAGTTGGGGAAGGATGGAAACGTACACAATCACAGCCATAGACCCCTCATTCCCTGGACTCAGAACCTTCCCTTGACTCGCCAACATGGTGCCCTGAACCCAGTCCAATAAGATGGCTGAATGCCATGTGTCAAAAGTCACTACATAAACCCCAAAAATGTGTTCACTCCCAAGCCTCTAAATCCTAGCCCAATAGGGGAGGTGGCGTGTCATGGCCTAGAGTAGCACTCAGTACCATGCCGTACCCTGACATAACCTTGGTTGGACTTGGAGTCGAATGGGCTTGGAGATATGCCCCATGAGTTTGAACTCATAACATGCCAAAAACTGCCAATTCACACCATATTGGCCATATATCAAATATATGCTCAAAATTGAAGTTACCACCTATCTGGAGGCTCAGAGTATGCATGGAATCGAAGTCTAGTTTTCATGGAGGATAGAGACCAATGGTCAAGGCCCATGTACATCCCCACTTTACTCTCGAAACCCCTTCGGATATGGGCGCCTCGCACTGCCCAAGTCAGCCCATGATCTTGAGACCAATTCTTGTAATCCTTCGTGCGCCAAGCCAAATGGAGTACGTGATCCGGCATATGGTGGTGTTCAACTCCAAAGCATATGCCAACATATGAACAACATACCATGGCTCGACCCTCCATAGACTTCTTGCTGTTTGCCGACCAGGTAAGTACAGAAAACGCAAAAATGAGCAAAAATTGAGGTCAAAAACATGAAAATATGTCCAAATACAAAGTTGTCATGATAGTATATCTCTATGCTTACCCATGATATCCGCGCATGGTTCAATATACAAATGATTGGAACCATTTGCGAATAATTTCCCCACCTGGATCCCCAATCGGGCGCATGGAGATACCTTCGCCACTCATATCTACATGCCCCATGAAAATGGGAGTGCGCTCATGGATCTCTTTGCCAAACATACCATGAGCAATACATACGCGGTAGACTTAGTCTAGCGCTTTGAATGCCACAATTGGGACATGGGCAAAGCCCTTGTCACTTGTGACTCCCCATCTCCTCGGCCACACGAAGATATATAACATGGGCGTGAGCATATCAAGACATATACCATGCATATAACACATACCCTCCAAAAGTGGCTCCCACCATGATATGCCATGCCCCTCCATGGACATATCTTCACGTTAAAAATACGTAGGAACCCAAGGAAAGTTGCTATGCAACCCCAACACTCATGCAGTACAATCGAAAGTCGCAATAAAATATTCGGTTGCACGGTCCAAGAGTTATATATCACTTTCTACCCTCTTGACCATTATTCCTTGCTATACCGGGCATGTGTACACACCAAAGGCGTTTGATGCTTCCCAAATTAAGTTGAGACCAAGGCGGTTCCAACCCAATTCTCGATATTGATATTCCTCGCCGTGAGCCGGAGATATGATTCTTCAAAGTGGTCTCACGAATCACTTTTGTTTCGACTATAACTCCAAGCAAAATGAAGGACACAACAAAAGGAAGGGTGATCCGTGATCGGGGAAAAATGTATGACCACTCGAGATTCATCATATCGAGTGCGGCGATGTCGAAGTCGAAAATCTGATTCTGAAAGTCTGAAAAAATTGAATTAATTTTGCGAGTGTATAATATGAAAATTGCGGAAGCAACGAACCCTTTACTGATGAAATCTGACCCTTCATCGGGGTTTCCGCCAAAATATCTGTAAATAACAGTTAACCATTCGGTTACCGCAAAATCGCGAGCCAACTGACAGTCGCCGATACATTGACAATCAGAACGGAAGGCGGAAAAATTACGGAAACATTATGATAAAAAAACCCTGTTGATTCCTGATGTTCTGATATATAAATCTCAGCTGGCGGCGCCTCGGTACTGATCATGGCCGCTCATAGCCGGAATGGCCAAACCTATCACACTTTCACATCAGGTTAGGTCAGGTGGATGGGAGAGTATGATATCAGCCAATGGCGGCTTGCCGGCACAAAGATACACACCCCAAGTGACCCCAAGATGGCCACGGGTCTCCGAACCGGCTTCACCCCCCTTCTCAGAGCGTTGTTACCGCTCGGAAGTCATTGAAGAGAGGACGGGACGACCCCAATGGGCTCCACCCCCCCCCATGTCCCAAGGACACATGGAGGCCCCACACACGTCGTAGGCGTCCCCCACGCCCCAAGGGGGGGGTGAGGACACTGAAAATCGGTGCCCTACGCCATATCCGGTCTCCTCTTGATCTACAACATGGACCAAGGGGATCAAAGATAGAAAAACGTCGTCGGTCGACCTAAATAAGTATACCACAATGAAATATATATGTGGAGATCGAGTGAAGGGGGTATATGGCCAATCAAGGCCGAAGAATCCCCGGATGAACGCCCTCACCTGTCTCCCAAGCACAGAAACAAACAAAAATGCCAAGGGGGATCCATTACGGTGCTACTGCAGCCACCAAATGGACCAACACGTCCTTGACATCCAAAGAAATGTTCTTTTTCTTCAGATAGTCCATCCAGACCGTGGTGTACCTCGGCACAAAGCTGCTCGGAGGCTCCGACGAGTCCCTGGATGCGGCGAATCCCTTCCAACGGACTTTATAAAGCCTCCCCCAGGCGTCCCCGGGTCCGGCTTGTCCACCAGGATTCTCTCGGCGGTGAAGTCGTCGTCCTCACCCTCGTCGTCCGAGTCCACATCGCCGGCCGTGAACTCGAAGGTGACGGGACGTCCGCTGGGGTCTGGTGCTCGGGGACGAAGCAGGGTGTGGTCGCGGTCCAGGATCTTGTTATCCCCCACACGAACCGCATACACATCCTGCCCGACCCTCCGCACGATTACCCCCGGCACATACCAAGACGCCTGCCTATGCCTGGACAGGACATCCTTGTGGTGCCGCTCGGCCCATACAGTGTCTTGGAGAGCATACTTCTGGACCTTTCCCTGCTTGTAGTACTTGGCCCTCTTCTCATGCTCGTCCTGAAGTGCCTTGCACACCTTGGCCGCCGTGTCGTCCGCCTCAGCCATCATAGCGTTCGCATCCCGGGCCACTTTGCCATGGTTCAACCACGGGAGAGTGCGTGACACTCGATCCCGTAGGAACAGGATACGATATGGCGACAGTCCCGTGGGCCCCGGAAGGTCGTGATACGCTTGGAGTACTCTCCACAGCGAATTATACCAATTCCGGCCCGGTTCGTCGATGTGCAGCTGGCGGAACCTTTCGAACATCTGCCGCCCGGCCACCTCAGCTCGGCCATTCGACCGGCTGTGGTACGCCACCGTCTTGGCGTGCCGAATGCCCATATGCTTGCACATCGTCTTGAACCACGTCCCCACAAACTGACTGCCCCGATCGCTGCAGATGACAGCCGGGACATCAAAAATTGTCAGCCAATGCCTGATCATGGCATTAGCGACGGTCTTGGCGTGCAGCCCCACTCCATGCTTGTCCTTCTTGTCCTTCTTCTTGTACTTCTTGCCAGGGACCGCCACGATATACCCACTGTGTCTATCCACCGCCAGGATGACACAGTCGTAGGTCTCTCCTTCCACGGTGACCTCAGGCATGGCGAATACATCCATGGCCACGGACCGCATAGGGGCCTCCGGTATAGCCGTATACACCGGGTTGCCCGCTGTGGAGTGGTTGGGGCTCTTCGTGGCCCGACACACGGCGCAGTCACTGCAGTACTTGTCCGGGAGGGCGTAGTACCCCGGTGGGAACTTGAAGCGCCACTCCAGGTCCTGCTGCATCTTGTCCCGACCAGGATGCATGAGCTGGGCGTTATGCCAGTGGTCAATGAGCTCCTCCATTCGATTCTCTGGGACCAGTAGCTTGTCCTTGAGGAACAGTTTGTCCCCATCCTCGGTCAAGCCCTCAGGCCACTCATCGTCCGACGGGGCGCTCACGGCATTCCAGTACCTGCTCCAGTGTTCGAATGCCGCATAGTCATCCGGCCAGTCCTCTGTGAGCACCGACCTGACTACCTCTACAGGGGCCACCATCCATTGCTCGAGGGTTTCCTCTCGAATAGCTTGGACGCGGGCACCCCGGAACTTGGCCAGGTCCGTGCGGTTTGCCATCACCACAAAGCACTTGACCCCCTCTTGCTCCATGGCCTTCTCCATCTCAATGATGCGCTTGGCCTCCTCGGTCTCCTCGGCGTCCCCATGGCTGGATATGTCCATCCAAGCCTTGCCCGCGGGGTAGGCCCATCGACTGAGGCAATTCGCCACAGTGTTGTCCTTCCCCGGGACGTACACGACGCTGAAGTCGAACTTGGCGAACGTCTCGTGCCATCGGGCCCTCCTTGCCGCCGGTCCCGAGGGGGTGTCGACGTGCTCCCTGTGCCAGCTCTGCAAGGACTGATGGTCCGTACAAACAACCACCGGCTGCAATCCGATGTGGCCAGACCACTTCCTGAGCGCACAAACAATGGCGTACGTCTCCTTCTCCCTCGCGGTCCAGGTTCGCCGTTGGCCCTCGGCCAGGATACGACTCCAAAATGCCACGGGCACGTGCGACCCGTCGTCCCGGATCTGCTCGAGGACTGCCCCTACAGCATAGTCCGAGGCGTCCGTCCGTAGCACGAATCCCTTGTCCGGGTCCACCAGGAATAGCCCCAGCTGCCCCCGGAATCGCTCCTTCAGGCGGCTGAACGCATCCTCGGCCTCAGGGGTCCAGGCAAGCTTGTTTTTGCTCCCCTTCCGGCCATCGAACTTCCCCATCCGCAGCATCTTGTGCAGCGGCCCCGAGAGTTCTGCATACATCCCGACATAGCCCGAATAGTAATTGCAGAACCCCATGGAGGACCGGAGTTCGCTGATGGTCTGAGGCGTTTCCAAATGGTGCAGGGACGCCAGCTTCCCAGGCATGGGACGGCGTTGCCAGTGACCAACCACGTGACCCGCGAACTCCACTTCCTTCACCAACAGTGAGGCTTTGGTGGGCTTGCACACCATGTTGTGCTTGTCCAGCTCGCTGAGCACTCGGCACAGATCCTTCTCATGCGCATCGATGAGCTCGTTCTCAGTCATGTTCTCCGTGCCGGACCCGATGATGATGTCATCCACAAAGGGATCGGCACAGTCCCGGACAGGACGGAGTAGGTCCTCCATCATGCGCTGGAAAGCGGCGTTGCCATTCTTGGCGCCCATAGGCACCACTTTCCACTGCATGGGCCCCAGCGGCGTCGACATCGCTGTGCAGGGCCTGGAGTCCGGGTGTAGCGGCATCTGGTGATAACCGTGTTTCAGGTCCAACACCGTGAAGATCCGCTTTTTCTGTTGTTTTTGGAGGATGGAGTCGATCAGGGGTAGCGAGTACGAGTCGTGCTCGGTTTGCTCGTTCAAACCCCTGTAATCCACCACCAACCTCCACTCGCCCTTCTCCTTCTTGGGCACGATAAAGGCTGGGCTGGCCCACTCACTGTCGGAGGGTTCGATCCATCCCCGCTCAATGAACTCGGCCAACAGCTTCTTCATGGCCTTGGCCCGATCGCCCTGAAGTTGGTACTCCCGATGACGATAGATCTTGGGGTTCGGCTTCAGCTTGATCTTCGCTGTGCCAAACTCCCCACGATCTGGAGGGTTCTTGTTGGCGACGCCACTGAATAGCCGCGGATAGGCATTGATCAGCCTCTCCTTCAGCTCGGCGACCTTCGGGTTCTCCTGGGCCTCTTCAGCCGCTTGCTTCCGTATCGATACAACGGAGCGCACTGCGGTATAGGCCTCTTCCGGGTCCGAATCCGACTTCTCCTCGTCCGATATGCCGTCTTCATCGTCGTGGGGTGCACTTCCCACCGATAATCTTCGGAAATTTGCGGCATCGGGCTGGTTACTGTCGCTATCGGCCCCCATTCTTGGAAAATCCCACGTCAGCGGGTCCGACCCAACCGGACCATTGTATTGGTCCGCGGTGTGATCCATGACCCTCCCCGCGAACTCATCCTTCTCGTACTTGCCGGTGACCAACATCTTGTCATCCCACCAATGCGGAGATGTGACCATGGCCCACCTCTTCTTGGCTGCCACACGATCATGCATCCCCATCCGCATGTAGTTGACGACGTCGTTGATCTCGGCGTGGGACAGGACGTCAATGCCATCAATTGGCTGATCCGTGCCCTCCTTGGGCTCGAACATGACCTTCATGGGCACCGCCTCTACCCTACGGATGAATGCTTCATCACCCCTGGGCTGGGCTTGCGCCCCATCCACCAGGAAAGCCTTGGTACCCCACGCTTGACCCGGGGAGGGCATTGATACACCCTTGGCGTCGATGAACAGCTCCTCCTCTGGCCCGAATGACATCTCGTTCAGGGTGATGGAGTCCAGCGTCAACTTGAGACCTTCCAGCGGACATGGGGTGGATCCTATGCCGGTTATGACCAGGATCCCCTTCGCCCTATCCGCGACGATCTTCTCCACCGTACGTCTGGTATTATCCAGGGAGCCATGCCAATACATGGGCCCCCACTCCTTCAAGCCCCAATGCCTGTGCCAGGATGAGTCTCCTCGATGCCAATGCCTCCTACACTTCCGCAAAAGTGGGGTATCCCGGGAAGCTAAGACGTCCGTCTCGGGCGCTTCGGCTCCCAGCGTCTGGATCATCCTGTCATACACCTGCGGCGCCATTCCATACTCCGTGAGCTGAGCTCCGCGGTCTCCTCTCGACTTGGCACCCGCAGCTTGCACCGCTCGGACGATCCGATCCTCTTCCTCAGCATTCCATTGGGATGATCCGCATGCAGAGTCCGTGGACAGCCATGTGAGGCATTCATCATCCTCCCGGACCAGCGTTGCACGATGGGGAAGGGCTCCAATGGCGTTTGCCACCATGAAGTCATACCCCATGATCATATCCCAATCTGTAATGTCGGCCACATAGAAGTTCCCGGATAGAGTGCTTCTCTTCGCCAAATCAGGGCGGTTCAAGCGCTCATGCTCCCAGAATTCCATACTGATAGTGGCCTCATGGGTGCCACCCCCCATAATCTCACCATTGGCCACCTTCAGGCGTACCGGTCTACGGCTGGGCTGCAGGGATTCCTCCTTGAACAACCCTCTCCGGACCAGGCTCACCTGGGCACCCGTATCCACCAAAACATCCACCACCAACTCCTCTTGTCCGCACCGTACACGCACCTTCAAGTGCAACTGCCGCTCGTCACCATGCGGTGTATGGACGACTCTCACGGCATGCAACTCTAGCACATCCGGGTGCATCAGGACTTCCAGGGTATGATCACGGATGGTGTAGATCTTGGGTTGATCTTGCCCGTCCACGGGGCTCTCCGTGGTCGCTCCTTCCTTCTTACCACGTCCCTTGCCCACATAAACTTCCCTTGGCAGGGCGCTCCAGGGGTTGGGAGTGGCGAAACTCAGTGGTTTTGGCTCTTCTGGAGCCTTCTTCGGCACCCGATGTGCCTTCGCTTTCTCTGGGATTCCACTGATTTTCGGAGGAGAGACCTCCGAGGTCCCACTCCCGTGGGGGCTCCTCTAGACTTGGCTTCCCGCAGCCCCTTCCGGCTGCGATCCGCCAGGACTTTGTCCACCACGTTGCTGGGCTTCGACTTCCTCCAACGTCCTCAACATGTCCTCAGCAACCTCCTCGATCGACCTCACTCGTCGGTCTTGGCCAGGTCCACCACCATAGCCTCTTCCTCCGCCTTTCCCTTGGCCTTTGCCTTGGCCTTTTCCCCCGTCTCCGCCCTTCGCCTTCCAATCGGCAATCCGCTGCTCCTGGGGCTTCTTCTCGGGGTGGGCGGCGAAGTAGGCCTTCTTGTCCGCCTCATACACCTTGCACTGACGGTGGTCGTGTGCATGGTTGTTTCCCTTGCCATAACAGACCCAGCACCTGTCGTGCTGAGACCTGTACTCCCGGAACAAGAGCGGTGGGTTCCCGATCCTCCTTGGCTCATTGCCCTTCTTGGGTCCCACCCGGCTCCATCTGGACCGATCCTGCCCATGGTCCCTCACGTTGTGCGCCACAGACGCGAAAAAACGGGGCTCCTTGTGATCCTCCCGGGACCAGGTCCTGTGGTCTTGGCCACTTCCACTACCATTCTCCGCGAAGTTGGCCGTGTCCTCCTGGATCTCCCGATGATGGCGGTCTTCTCGGTGGCCTCGTTGTCCATGACCATGTCGATCCTGCACGTGGGCCTCGTTCTTCGCATTGAGCTTCAACTCCACCGTGATGTACTTCACGATCTCGTCCAGGCTCATGCGGGCGAAGATGACCTGCATCCTCAGCTGCTCTCCGCGCCTCCACTCCACGTTGTTGAGGCGCAGCAACCTTTGCCCCATGGTGTCTCCAAATACCTCCACGTACATGGCGTTCTTCAGTCCCAACATCCGGTTGGGCTCGCCCAGGTTCCTCCTGAAGAACTCCATGATACCCGCATGGGTATCCTCCGCCGCCATGATCCTCACCGCCACCCGCTTCTTGGCTCGCTTCTTTTCCTCGTCCTCCACTCGCCTCTTCCAGTGGCCGGGGAGGACGTCCTTCAGCAAGTGCCGGATCTCGCTGGACTCGTTCCAGTCCTCAACCAGCTTGAGGCTCCGTCGGTACTTCCGCAGGTACCGGTTCCACTCCCGGACCCGCAACTCACCGCGGTCCAGCGGCAGCGGGATGGACCACAAGTCCTCCAGCTTCTGGTTCGGAGCGTCCACCCGCTCCTCATCCTCCAACCACTGGAGGCAGGCCTGCTCCGTATGGATCAATCCTTCCCGGATCTGATCCCGCAGCTCCTCCTTCAGGTCCTGCGCCAGCCGGTGTGGGAATGTCCGACATACCCACTTGTCCCGCGGCGCTCCCCGCATCTCGCCGACGACCTCCTCGGCGAAGTCCTCCCAATCGAGGATGAAGTCGTCCAGGTTGGAGGGGTTGCCATCATAGTAGGGTATTTTGATTCCCCTGAGGTTGTCAATCCTGATGGCGTGTCCGACGTCCCCAGCCACCACTCCACCGAGACGGATACCACCTGTGGCCGGGGGGTGTGAGTACACTCCCCGTAAATCCCTCTCCTCCATGGAGTGCGGTCCAGTTGGGCCTGAACCCATGGGGTTTGGAATGCGGGAAGGACTTGCTCCATCGGCCGTCCATATCCCCGTATTGGGGTTCTTTGCCCACAGGTTTCCGCCTGGATGACCTCGACCATGTCCGTCGGCGCTTCCCATGGTTCGCCCCTGCGTGGTCTGGCTCTGGATCTCCTCTTCCGCATAAACTGCATGGGCAGTCGTAGTGATCGGTAGATCCTGGGCGGCATGGAACATCTGTACCGTCAGGCTCCTCGGGTCTGTGGTTACGTGCCCTTCCCGCATGGACCCAGCCGGTGCCGTGTGTTCCCCGAGCATTGTGGATTCGCTGAACATGGGAACAAACGGCAGCGCACCCGGCTCAACACGCGGAGGCGCGTAGGGTGCCTCTGCAGGGCCGCCGGTGGGTTTATCCATGGCGCTCCTGAGGGTCTTAACCCGCTCCACCAGCTCTGCCGCTGCCGGCTTTGCCGCGAGCTCCGGACCCGAGGTGAGGGGCTGTAGCTCCTCTAGCCTTTTCAGGCGTCCCGACATGTCCTCCACCAGGTGGAGGAGGCTGTCCACCACTCGCTGCTGCTTCTTCAGGGCCAGCTCCAGATTCCCCAGGTACCGGTCCTGTTCCGCTCGCAGCTCCGCCATGTCTCTCTCCGCGGCCGACTGGTCATCCAGGATCCCGGCGACGTCCTCCTCTAGGCCGTCCTTCGCGTTGTCCAGGCGGACGAGGCGATGCACGATGGCGTCCATCCCCATCTTTGGGTACTTGCGCATGAGGAAGGACACGTGCTCGCAGTGGCACTCAGCGTGCTTTCCACCTGATCCGGCGCATCCCGCGGTTCCCGGCGCCTCGGACTCCTCCGCCATGGGTGTGTCGCCCATGATATCCCGCGTTGGCTCCGTGTGCCGGGCCACAGGCGCCGTTCTGGCTCTGGCAGGCCTCTCCAACGCCTCGGCTTCATGCTCCAGGCTGGGTTCTGGGGCTGTGTTCGCCCTTGTGGGCGGTCTGGCCGTCTCCTCCGACTCCAAAGGTTGCTCATAGGCTGTCCGATAGCCCTCGGAGTGCCCCTCGGGGTCCCACAGCCTGACCGGGCTGGGGTCCGTATCCATAGCCCCGGCGTCCCCTGCCGCGGGCTTGGGTGACCCGCGCTTCCGGTAGCGCCGGGCCCGTCCTCCACTGCTGCCTGAATGGCAGGTTTCCTCAGAGTCCTCCGCGGCGGAGCGGAGGTTGCATGCCTTTCAGCAGCGACGCTCACACATGGAGACCAGGTCCTCCATGTCAAGTCCTCCTCTTCCCGAACGTCGTATTTCTCTTCGGGCTTCTACTTCCGGACTTCGCCATGCTCCTGAGCGTCTCGGCTCTTCTCTGGCTCCAATCTCCGGCGTGGTCTCCACCGAGTCCACAATACGCACCCGGGGCGTACTTGGGCAGGGCTCATAGGGGCCCAAGTCCCTGGGTCGGCGGTAGGTAGGGGCAGCAGGTACGCCTCTGCTACCATATAGAAGGTCCCTACCAGGACCGGCCCCCGCTGTGCCCCTTCCGCCTGTAACCCCTGCTGACTTGCTCCTGATCAATGCTTGCATTCCTCAAAATCCAGGGTCCAAAATCCAAAAATATAGAAAATAAAATCCTCCTTCAACCCTGAACAGCAACCAGATCCCACAAGTACAGCAATAACCCAATCCACAATCCAATCCACGCTGCGGGCTTCCGTTCAGCACACCGGTCGTCCCACGGTGGCGGGCATGTACAGGAATTGCACCAAAGAGGAAAGCCCTGAAAATGGCATATGAACACAAATAAAGCAAAGTTGGGGAAAGATGGAAATGTACACAATCACAGCCATAGACCCCTCATTCCCTGGACTCAGAACCTTCCCTTGACTCGCCAACATGGTGCCCTGAACCCAGTCCAATAAGATGGCTGAATGCCATGTGTCAAAAGTCACTACATAAACCCAAAAAATGTTTTCACTCCCAAGCCTCTAAATCTTAGCCCAATAAGGGAGGTGGCGTGTCATGGCCTAGAGTAGCACTCAGGACCATGCCCTACCCTGACATAACCTTGGTTGGACTTGGAGTCGAATGGGCTTGGAGATATGCCCCATGAGTTTGAACTCATAACATGCCAAAAACTGCCAATTCACACCATATTGGCCATATATCAAATATATGCTCAAAATTGAAATTACCACTTATCCGAAGGCTCAAAGTATGCATGGAATCGAAGTCTAGTATTCATGGAGGACGAAGACCAATGGTCAATGCCCATGTACATCCCCACTTTACCCTCGAAACCACCTTCGGATATGGGCGCCTCGCACTGCCCAAGTCAGCCCATGATCTTGAGACCAATTCTTGTAATCCTTCGTGCGCCAAGCCAAATGGAGTACCTGATCCGGCATATGGTGGTGTTCAGCTCCAAAGCATATGCCAACATATGAACAACATACCATGGTTCGACTCTCCATAGGCTTCTTGCTGTTTGCCGACCAGGTAAGTACACAAAACGCAAAAATGAGCAAAAATTGAGGTCAAAAACATGAAAATATGTCCAAATACAAAGTTGTCATGATAGTATATCTCTATGCTCACCCATGATATCCGCGCATGGTTCAATATACAAATGATTGGAACCATTTGCGAACAATTTCCCCACCTGGATCCCCAATCGGGCGCATGGAGATACCTTCGCCACTCATATATACATGCCCCATGAAAATGGGAGTGCACTCATGGATCTCTTTGCCAAACATACCATGAGCAATACATACGCGGTAGACTTAGTCTAGCGCTATGGAGTTCGACAATTGGGACATGGGCAAAGCCCTTGTCACGTGTGACTCCCCATCTCTTCGGCCACACGAAGATATATAACATGGGCGTGAGCATATCAAGACATATACCATGCATATAACACATACCCTCCAAAAGTGGCTCCCACCATGATATGCCATGCCCCTCCATTGACATATCTTCACGTTAAAAATACGTAGGAACCCAAGGAAAGTTGCTATTCAACCCCAACACTCATGCGGTACACTCGAAAGTCGCAATAAAATATTCGGTTGCACGGTCCAAGAGTTATATATCACTTTCTACCCTCTTGACCATTATCTCTTGCTATACCGGGCATGTGTACACACCAAAGGCGTTTGATGCTTCCTAAATTAAGTTGAGACCAAGGCAGTTCCAACCCATTTCTCGATATTGATATTCCTCGCCGTGAGCCGGAGATATGATTCTTCAAAGTGGTCTCACGAATCACTTTTGTTTCGACTATAACTCCAAGCAAAATGAAGGGCACAACAAAAGGAAGGTTGATTCGTGATCGGGGAAAAATGTATGACCACTCGCGATTCATCATATCGAGCGCGGCGATGTCGAAGTCGAAAATCCGATTCTGAAAGTCTGAAAAAATCGGATTAATTTTGGGAGTGTATAATATGAAAATTGCGGAAGCAACGAACCCTTTACTGATGAAATCTGACCATTCATCAGGTTTTCCGCCAAAATACCTGTAAATCACAGTTAACCATTCGGTTACCGCAAAATCGCGAGCCAACTGACAATCGCCGATACATTGACAATCAGAACGGAAGGCGGAAAAATTACGGAAACATTATGATAAAAAAAAACCTCTTGATTCCTGATAATCGGATATATAAATCTCAGCTGGCGGCGCCTCGGTACTGATCATGGCCGCTCATAGCCGGAATGGCCAAACCTATCACACTATCACATCGGGTAAGGTCAGGTGGATGGGAGAGTATGATATCAGCCAATGGCGGCTTGCCGGCACATAGATGCACACCCCAACTGACCCCAAGATGGCCACGGGGGTTGGAACCGGCTTCACAAGAAGGGCAAAGAGCCAAGGAGGATCGGGAACCCAGCGCTCTCGTTCCGGGAGTACAGGTCTCAGCACGACGGGTGCTGGGTCTGTTATGGCAAGGGAAACAACCATGCACACGACCACCGTCAGTGCAAGGTGTATGAGGCGGACAAGAAGGCCTACTTCGCCGCCCACCCCGAGAAGAAGCCCCAGGAGCAGCGGATTGCCGATTGGAAGGCGAAGGGCGGAGACGGGGGAAAAGGCCAAGGCAAAGGCCAAGGGAAAGGCGGAGGAAGAGGCTATGGTGGTGGACCTGGCCAAGACCGACCAGGGAGGTCCATCGAGGAGGTTGCTGAGGACATGTTGAGGACGTTGGAGGAAGTCAAAGCCCAGCAACGTGGTGGACAAAGTCTGAGCGGATCGCAGCAGGAGGGAGCTGCGGCAGGCCATGCCTAGAGGAGCCCCCACGGGAGTGGGACCTCGGAGGTCTCTCCTCCGAAAATCAGTGGAATCCCAGAGAAAGCGAAGGCACATCGGGTGCCGAAGAAGGCTCCAGAAGAGCCAAAACCACTGAGTTTTGCCACTCCCAACCCCTGGAGCGCCCTGCCAAGGAAGGTTTATGTGGGCAAGGGACGTGGCAAGAAGGAAGGAGCGACCAAGGAGAGCCCCGTGGGCGGGCAGGACCAGCCCAAGATCTACACCATCCGTGACCATACCCTGGAAGTCCTGATGCACCCGGATGTGCTAGAGTTGCATGCCGTGAGAGTCGTCCATACACCACATGGTGACGAGCGGCAGTTGCACTTGAAGGTGCGTGTACGGTGCGGACAAGAGGAGTTGGTGGTGGATGTTTTGGTAGATACGGGTGCCCTGGTGAGCCTGGTCCGGAGAGGGTTGTTCAAGGAGGAATCCCTGCAGCCCATCCGTAGACCGGTACGCCTGAAGGTGGCCAATGGAGAGATTATGGGTGGTGGCACCCATGAGGCCACTATCAGTATGGAATTCTGGGAGCATGAGCGCTTGAACCGCCCTGATTTGGCGAAGAGAAGCACTCGATCCGGGAACTTCTATGTGGCCGACATTACAGATTGGGAAATGATCATGGGGTATGACTTCATGGTGGCAAACGCCATTGGAGCCCTTCCCCATCGTGCAACGCTGGTCCGGTAGGATGATGAATGCCTTACATGGCTGTCCACGGACTATGCATGCGGATCATCCCAATGGAATGCCGAGGAAGAGGATCGGATCGTCCGAGCGGTGCAAGCTGCGGGTGCCAAGTCCAGAGGAGACCGCAGAGTTCAGCTCACGGAGTATGGAATGGCGCTGCAGGTGTATGACAGGATGATCCAGACGCTGGGAGCTGAAGCGCCCGAGACGGACGTCTTCGCTTCCCGGGATACCCCACTTTTGCGGAAGTGTAGGAGGCATTGGCATCGAGGAGACTCAGCCTGGCACAGGCATTGGGGTTTGAAGGAGTGGGGGCCCATGTATTGGCATGGATCCCTGGATAATACCAGACGTACGGTGGAGAAGATCGTCGCGGATAGGGCGAAGGGGATCCTGGTCATAACCGGCATAGGATCCACCCCATGTCCGCTGGAGGGTCTCAAGTCGACGCTGGACTCCATCACCCTGAACGAGATGTCATTCGGGCCAGAGGAGGAGCTGTTCATCGACGCCAAGGGTGTATCAATGCCCTCCCCGGGTCAAGCGTGGGGTACCAAGGCTTTCCTGGTGGATGGGGCGCAAGCCCAGCCCAGGGGTGATGAAGCATTCATCCGTAGGGTGGAGGTGGTGCCCATGAAGGTCATGTTTGAGCCCAAGGAGGGCACGGATCAGCCTATTGATGGCATTGACGTCCTGTCCCACGCCGAGATCGACGACGTTGTCAACTACATGCGGATGGGGATGCACGACCGTGTGGCAGCCAAGAAGAGGCGGGCCATGGTCACATCTCCGCATTGGTGGGATGACAAGATGTTGGTCACCGGCAAGTACGAGAAGGATGAGTTCGCGGCGAGGGTCATGGATCACATCGCGGACCAATACAATGGTCCGGTTGGGTCGGACCCGCCGACGTGGGATTTTCCAAGAATGGGGGCCGATAGCGACAGTAACCAGCCCGACGCCGCAAATTTCCGAAGATTATCGGTGGGAAGTGCACCCCACGACGATGAAGACGGCATATCGGACGAGGAGAAGTCGGATTCGGACCCGGAAGAGGCCTATACCGCAGTGCGGTCGGTTGTATTGATACCGAAGCAAGCGGCTGAAGAGGCCCAGGAGAACCCGAAGGTCGCCGAGCTGAAGGAGAGGCTGATCAATACCTATCCGCGGCTATTCAGTGGCGTCGCCAACAAGAACCCTCCAGATCGTGGGGAGTTTGGCACAGCGAGGATCAAGCTGAAGCCGAACCCCAAGATCTATCGTCATCGGGAGTACCAACTTCAGGGCGATCGGGCCGAGGCCATGAAGGAGTTGTTGGCCGAGTTCATTGAGCGAGGATGGATCGAACCCTCCGACAGTGAGTGGGCCAGCCCAGCCTTCATTGTGCCCAAGAAGGAGAAGGGGGAGTGGAGGTTGGTGGTGGATTACAGGGGTTTGAACGAGCAAACCGAGCACGACTCGTACTCGCTACCCCTGATCGACACCATCCTCCAAAAGCAACAGAAAAAGCGGATATTCACGGTGTTAGACCTGAAACATGGCTATCACCAGATGCCGCTACACCCGGACTCCAGGCCCTGCACAGCGATGTCGACGCCGCTGGGGCCCATGCAGTGGAAAGTGGTGCCTATGGGCGCCAAGAATGGCAACGCCCCTTTCCAGCGCATGATGGAGGACCTACTCGGTCCTGTCAGGGACTGTGCCGATCCCTTTGTGGATGACATCATCATCGGGTCCGGCACGGAGAACATGACTGAGGATGAGCTCATCGAAGCGCATGAGAAGGATATGCGCCGAGTGCTCAGCGAGCTGGACAAGCACAACATGGTGTGCAAGCCCACCAAAGCCTCACTCTTCGTGAAGGAAGTGGAGTTCGCGGGTCACGTGGTTGGTCACGGGCAACGCCGTCCCATGCCTGGGAAGCTGGCGTCCTTGCACCACTGCGAGAAGCCCCAGACCATCAGCGAACTCCGATCCTTCATGGGGTTCTGGAACTACTATTCGGGCTATGTCCGGATGTATGCAGAACTATCGGGGCCGCTGCACAGGATGTTGCAGGTGGCCAAGTTCGATGGCCGTAAGGGGAGCAAGAAGAAGCTTGCCTGGACCCTTGAGGCCGAGGATGCGTTCAGCAGCCTGAAGGAGCAACTTCTGGGACAGCTGGGGCTATTCCTGGTGGACCCGGACAAGGGATTCGTGCTACGGACGGACGCCTCGGACTATGCTGTAGGTGCAGTCCTCGAGCAGGTCCGGGACGACGGGTCGCACGTACCCGTGGCGTTTTGGAGCCGGATCCTGGCCGAGGGCCAACGTCGAACCTGGACCGCGAGGGAGAAGGAAACGTACGCCATTGTCTGTGCGCTC
This sequence comes from Eutreptiella sp. 'Long Island Sound 2002', assembly GCA_964036045.1. Classification (NCBI taxonomy): domain Eukaryota; phylum Euglenozoa; class Euglenophyceae; order Eutreptiales; family Eutreptiaceae; genus Eutreptiella; species Eutreptiella sp. 'Long Island Sound 2002'. The sequence goes on along the minus strand of OZ038392.1, from coordinate 53,081,598 downwards.
AGGAAGTGGTCTGGCCACATCGGATTGCAACCGGTGGTGGTTTGTACGGACTATCAGTCCTTGCAGAGCTGGCACAAGGAGCACGTCGACACCCCCTCGGGACCGGCAGCAAGGAGGGCCCGATGGCACGAGACGTTCGCCAAGTTCGACCTCAGCGTCGTGTATGTCCCGGGGAAGGACAACACTGTGGCAGACTGCCTCAGTCAATGGGCCTACCCCGCGGGCAAGGCTTGGATGGACATATCCAGCCATGGGGACGCCGAGGAGACCGAGGAGGCCCAACGCATCATTGAGATGGAGAAAGCCATGGAGCAAGAGGGGCCCAAGTGCTTTGTGGTGATGGCAAACCGTACGGTCCTGGCCAAGTTCCGGGGTGCCCGCGTCCAAGCTATTTGAGAGGAAACTCTCGAGCAATGGATGGTGGCCCCTGTAGAGCTAGTCAGGTCGGTGCTCACAGAGGACTGGTTGGATGACTATGCGGCATCCGAGCACTGGAGCAAGTACTGGAATGCCGTGAGCGCCCCGTCGGACGATGAGTGGCCTGAGGGCTTGACCGAGGATGGGGACAAACTGTTCCTCAAGGACAAGCTATTGGTCCCTGAGAACCGAATGAGCGAGCTCATTGACCACTGGCATAACGCCCAGCTCATGCATCCTGGTCGGGACAAGATGCAGCAGGACCTGGAGTGGCGCTTCAAGTTCCCACCGGGGTACTACGCCCTCCTGGACAAGTACTGCAGTGACTGCGCCGTGTGTCGGGCCACGAAGAGCCCCAACCACTCCACGGCTGGCAACCCGGTGTACACGGCTATACCGGAAGCCCTTATGCGGTCCGTGGCCACCGATATATTCGCCATGCCTGAGGTCACCGTGGAAGGAGAGACCTACGACTGTGTCATCCTGGCGGTGGAAAGGCACAGCGGGTATATCGTGGCGGTCCCTGGCAAGAAGTCCAAGAAGAAGGACAAGAAGGACAAGCATGGAGTGGGGCTGCAGGCCAAGACCGTCGCTAATGCCATGATCAGGCATTGGCTGACGATTTTTGATGCCCCAGCTGTCATCTGCAGCGATCGGGGCAGTCAATTTGTGGGGACGTGGTTCAAGACGATGTGCAAGCATATGGGTATTCGGCACGCCAACACCGTGGCGTACCACAGCCGGTCAAATGGCCGGGCTGAGGTGGCCGGGCGGCAGATGTTCGAAAGGTTCCGCCAGCTGCACATCGACGAACCGGGCCGGAATTGGTATAATCCGCTGTGGAGAGTACTCCAAGCGTATCATAACCTTCCGGGACCCACTGGACTGTCGCCCCATCGTATCCTGTTCCTACGGGGTCGAGTGTCACGCACTCTCCCGTGGTTGAACCATGGCAAAGTGGCCCGGGATGCGAATGCTATGATGGCTGAGGCGGACGACACGGCGGCCAAGGTGTGCAAGGCACTTCAGGACGAGCATGAGAAGAGGGCCAGGTACTTCAAGCAGGGAAAGGTCCAGAAATATGCTCTACCAGACACCGTGTGGGTGGAGCGGCACCACAAGGATGTCCTGTCCAGGCATCGGCTGGCGTCTTGGTATGTGCCGGGGGTAATCGTGCGGAAGGTCGGGCAGGATGTGTATGCGGTTCGTGTGGGGGATAACAAGATCCTGGACCGCGACCATACCCAGCTTCGTCCCCGAGCACCAGACCCCAGCGGACGTCCCGTCACCTTGGAGTTCACGGCCGGCGATGTGGACTCGGACGACGAGGGTGAGGACGACGACTTCACCGCCGAGAGGATCCTGGCGGACAAGCCGGACCCGGGGACGCCTCCGGGGAGGCTTTATAAAGTCCGTTGGAAGGGATTCGCCGCATCCAGGGATTTCGTGGGAGCCTCCGAGCAGCTTTGTGCCGAGGTACACCACGGTCTGGATGGACTATCTGAAGAAAAAGAACATTTCTTTGGATGTCAAGGACGTGTTGGTCCATTTGGTGGCTGCAGTAGCACCGTAATGGATCCCCCTTGGCATTTTTGTTTGTTTCTGTGCTTGGGAGATGGGTGAGGGCGTTCATCCGGGGATTTGTGGGCCTTCGTTGGCCATATACCCCCTTCACTCGATCTCCACATATATATTTCATTGTGGTATACTTATTTAGGTCGACCAACGACGTTTTTCTATCTTTGATCCCCTTGGTCCATGTTGTAGATCAAAAGGAGACCGGATATGGCGTAGGGCACCGATTATCAGTGTCCTCACCCCTCCCTTGGGGCGTGGGGGACGCCTACGACGTGTGTGGGGCCTCCATGTGTCCTTGGCACATGGGGGGGGGGGGGTTGGAGCCCATTGGGGTCCTCCCGACCTTCCTTCAATGACTTCCGAGCGGTAACAACGCTCTGAGAAGGGGGGTGAAGCCGGTTCGGACCCCCGTGGCCATCTTTGGGTCACTTGGGGTGTGTATCTATGTGCCGGCAAGCCGCCATTGGCTGATATCATACTCTCCCATCCACCTGACCTAACCTGATGTGAAAGTGTGATAGGTTTGGCCATTCCGGCTATGAGCATCCATATTCAGTACCGAGGCGCCGCCAGCTGAGATTTATATATCAGAATATCAGGAATCAACAGGGTTTTTTTATCATAATGTTTCCGTGATTTTTCAGCCTTCCGTTCTGATTGTCAATGTATCGGCGACTGTCAGTTGGCTCGCGATTTTGCGGTAACCGATTGGTTAACTGTTATTTACAGATATTTTGGCAGAAACCCCGATGAAGGGTCAGATTTCATCAGTAAAGGGTTCGTTGCTTCCGCAATTTTCATATTATACACTCGCAAAAATAATCCGATTTTTTCAGACTTTCAGAATCAGATTTTCGACTTCGACATCGCCGCGCTCGATATGATGAATCTCGAGTGGTCATGGATTTTTCCCCGATCACGAATCACCCTTCCTTTTGTTGTGTCCTTCATTTTGCTTGGAGTTATAGTCGAAACAAAAGTGATTCGTGAAACCTCTTTGAAGAATCATTTCTCCGGCTCACGGCGAGGAATATCAATATCGAGAATTGGGTTGGAACCGCCTTGGTCTCAACTTAATTTAGGAAGCATCAAACGCCTTTGGTGTGTACACATGCCCGGTATAGCAAGGGATAATGGTCAAGAGGGTAGAAAGTGATATATAACTCTTGGACCGTGCAACCGAATATTTTATTGCGACCTTCGAGTGTACCGCATGAGTGTTGGGGTTGCATAGCAACTTTCCTTGGGTTCCTACGTATTTTTAACGTGAAGTTATGTCCATGGAGGGGCATGGCATATCATGGTGGGAGCCACTTTTTGAGGGTATGTGTTATATGCATGGTATGTGCTTCGATATGCTCACGCCCATGTTATATATCTCCGTTTGTAGGAAGATAGATGGAGTCATACGTGGCAAGGGCTTTGCCCATGTCCCAATGGTGACCTTCATAGCGCTAGACTAAGCCTACCGCTCATATAGTGCATGTGGGAGGGCTTACGGAGCGACCCATTAGCGCCAATATCAATTTTCCCATTTCATGGTGCGTGTTGGGAGGAGGTTCGAAGGTGCCCCCAGCGTCCATGCGGGGATCCAAGTGGGGGGATTGTTTGCAAATGGTCCCAAGCAATTGTGTCTTGAATCATATGTTGATACCATGGGTGAGCGAAGTTATATACTATTGTAATTATCTTGAATTTGGTATTGTTTGCATGTTTTTGACCTCATTTTATGCTCATTTTTGTGTTTTATGTGCTCAACTGGTCGGCTAACAGTAAAGTGCCTAGAGATCTGTGAACTATGGTATGTTGCTTATATGTTGGCATATGCTTCGGTGTTGTACCTCACCATATGCCGGATCACGTGGTCACTTTGGCTTGGCCCACGAGGCCTCACAGAATTAGGTCTCAAACTCATGGGCTGACTTGTGAAGCATGTCATGTACATAATCGGAGGGGTTTCGGAGCCAATAATGGGATATTCTTGGGCATGGACCTTTGGTCTATATCACCCTTGTACATTACTATCCGGTTTGACACATGCATGGAGCATTTGGATATTTGCCGTATGCATTTTTGAGTATATAATTGGTTTTTGGGCATAATGGTGTGATTTGCCTGATTTTGCCATGTTGTGAGGTCATCTTCATGGGGCAGTTCTCCAAGCCAATCGACTCCAAGTCCAGCCAAGGTTATGTCCGGGTAGGGCATGGTCCTCAGTGCTACTCTAGGCCATGACATGCCACCTCCCCTATTGGGCTAGGATTTATAGGCTTGGGAGTGAACACATTTTTGGGGTTTATGTAGTGACTTTTGATACATGGCATTCAGCCATCTTATTTGACTGGGTTCAGGGCATCATGTTGGTGAGTCAGGGGAAGGTCTTGAGTCCAGGGAATGAGGGGTCTATGGCTGAGTGTGTGTATGTTTACCTCTTTCCCCAACTTTGCTTTATTCGTGTTCATATGCCAATTTCAGGGCTTTCCTCTTTGGTGCAATTCTTGTACATGCCCGCCACTGTGAGACAACCGGTGTGCTGAACGGAAGCCCGCAGTGTGGATTGGATTGTGGATTGGGCTATTGCTGTCCTTGGGGGATCTGGTTGCTGTTCAGGGTTGAAGGAGGATTACATTTTCTATATTTTTGGATTTTGGACCCTGAATTTTGAGAAATGCAAGCGCTGATCCGGAGCAGGTCAGCAGGGGTAACAGGCGGAAGGGGCACAGCAGGGGCCGGTCCTGGTAGGAACCTTCTTAACCACAACGGGGAGAGAAGTGAGACACACACAGACATACGTAGCACACTTAGGGGTATGGTAAACCCTGTAAGGAATGGTAGAACCCCATGGGTCTGGACCGGTCAGGGGTCCTAACTGTGGGCACGCTTGTCCCCAAGGAGGGAAGACACACCTTGCTTCAAAACACCTTGCTTGTCATTCCCCCCTTGAGTAGTAAGCCACCTTTCTTTGCTGGCTCCCCAAGGTCATTACATCAGGGCAGTTCCCATGCAACACATGATCAACCAGGCACACACTGGCTGGGTGGCTGCAAACCTGATAAGCGGCCACCTGGCTCACGCTGGTAACCATAGGCATGGGACTGCAGGGTACAGCCAAGGTGAGTGCAGTGCTCTGAAAGCAGCGGTCTGAGCGAAACCAATGGCCTTCGGCCAGGCTGTGGTTGTCACGGGGGGCTAACGGTCCTGTCCTGCGATGCAATGCGGGGCAACTGTGACAACTGCTCTCACACACATACACAGGCATATCTGCACAAGAGTGCTCACCGCCCCTAGAAAGTTAGAAGACAGTCAGTAGACTGACACAGTGAAATTAGTTTTTCTTTTTACGCTTGGGCAGAGTCTCAGCACGGGTTAGTAGCTGTCCCTCGTTGTTCTCAACTAGGTAGGAGCAGAAGATGGGGTTGATACTCCCATCTGGTTGTATAAAGGCGGACATGGGTTCCCAGGTCGCCTCAGATAGCCCATAGCCATCCCACAGGGTAAGGAAATTCCAGCCCTGTTTATACTCGTGGCAAGCAATACCTGCAACCACGTAGTAGCCATCGAATGCCATCTCATCGGCAGTCCTCTCTTCGAGTTTGTCTGCCTCCTCTGGGCTGGCAGCGTTCTCTAGGTAGACACGCTCGACCTCACTGTCGCTGAGGCGCCACTCATCCCAGGACAAATCGTCAGGGGGGTGATAGTGTCTCAAAGGTTTAGGCGCACAAAGCAGTTCACCACCTAGACGTGCACTGCACCTGACATGGATCCTAGATCCATCTATCCTGATGATACGATAGGGCCCAAAATATGGGTCCTGTAGGCAGTTACGAGGCCAGGAGGGCAGGCGTGAATGGTGAACCAAAACAAGGTCACCACCCTTGATGCTGGCAGGTCGCCGTAGGCGATTCCGTCAGATCAGTTCACGGTCACGGATATGTCTCAGGTTAGTCCCAGCCTGGTTAGCCATAGACTGCTTGTGTTGCAGCCAATCCCCAACGGGGCTCTTGAAGTCCTCAGGAAAGGGGGTTTTGAAGAACCAACCAGGTCGTCCTTCATGGAACAGCTTGTGGGGGGTGAAACCCGTAGAAGAGCCCCTCTGACAGTTCATGGTCAGCACTGCCCAGGGCACTAGGTGTACCCAGTCTTTGGTACGTTCTTGTTTCCTCAGGATTCTCAGGTTCTGTTCCACCACACGTTTTTGTCTCTCACAAGGAGGGTTAGATGTGCAGGTATAGGGCACACCAGTGGTTACCTCAACGTTGAGGGCATTCAGCACTCGTTTGTACCACCCAGTGTCACTGCAGATGCGTACATCTTCATCAGAGTGCAACTGCTTAGGTGCTCCATAGGGTTCGAACCACTGTTCGACCAACATTTTCACAGTCTGCTCACCTGTGATTTTCTTATTGCAGGGGAACACACGGGTGAAGCGAGACAGGCCACAGGTGACCACTAGGCAGCTATCATAGCCGCCGAAGCGAGGTAGGCCGTGGATGAAATCCACATAGAGAAGAAACTTAGTACAATAGGGTATGGCTAAGCTGGAAATCACTCCCCTATCCCTACTGTTGCTCTGCTTGCTGGCATGACAGCCACAAGCATCCACAATGGTCTGCATACGAGACCTCAGTTCAGTCAGGGTTACACTAGAGTAAAAACACTCGCGGAAGAAGTCCACTGAGCGATTAGCGCCAGTCTGACGTGAGCTGAGATGGGACCACTGTAAGCACCCATCAAGTCGGGCCTCAGATACGACAATACGGTCCTCGTAGAAGAGGTACTGGTTGTTTTTATACCACTGGTGCCCGTCAATGACACGGGGTTCGAGACCAGTGCTGAGGGTCCCCAGAGTTTCTTTATACTCTGACTGATAGTCAGTTAGGCTCCAACCCTCGAGGATTCCAGCAGTGCGCATGGACAGGTCAAGCTGGACATCCATACGCTGGAAAGCCTCTTTGGCGAGTGCTTCAGAGCTCTCACCTATAAGCGCATCAAAGTTGTTGCGCCATATATAGTCAGACAGTTCAATTTTTATGCCAGGGATATGATGAACTGTCAGCCTGAACAGGCTCAGGTAAGTCCACCACTGCTTTAGTTTCGCTTTCTCCGGTGGTGGGCCCTTCTGAAAAGACTTCACCGGTTCCTGGTCACAGAGCCAGACAATAGGGTTAGATCACAAGAGTCGGGACTGTGAAGAGAGAACCAACATACCGGCCAGGAGTTCCTGGTCGTAGGTGCTGTAATTGGAACGCGCTTGATTCCATTTCCAGTTCCAGTGTCCCAGTGGCACAAGTCCTCACTCACTGGTAGGATAGTCATGCTTCAAGGAGACATCACGATTCAGTCCGCTAGTACGATAATGGCAGTGGGTTAGTTCAGCCCGGTTAAGCTCCTGCCATTGGTAGATCGTTCCACCCCCTCCTACATCACTGGCATCAGTGATCAGGACTATCTCGCCCTTAGGGCGGGGTACTCCCAGGCAGTTGGAGGAGGCAATTTTCTTCTTCAACTCCTGGAAACATTCCTCCTCTCTGGCGGTCCACCTCCAGGGAGTAGTTTTCTTGATTAGGTCAGTGAGAGGGGCAGAGGAATAGGTAAAATTGTGGATGTGGCACCTATAGAAGTTACAGGCGCCCACAAAACTCCTCACGTTGTGTAGACCCTTCTTAGGGTCATTGCGAATCTGCATGTCCTGCAGGGGCTGCATCTTAGACGCGGCTGGCTTCCACCAGCCATACCCCATGTCGAAACCCAAATACTCCATCTCCTCTTTCATGAACTCGCATTTTTCGAGTTTGATTCGGAGATGGTTTTCCTGACAAACAATGAAACATTCACGGAGGAGAAGGACATGGTCCTCTTGGGTATTGGTACCCAAACTCACATCATCGATGTGGGCCTCCATTTCTGCAACTCGAGAAATCGACTCCTGTACTAGAGGTCTGCGCCTCAGTATGTACAAAATTTTGTTCATTAGTTCCTGGAAGAGGGCTGGGGCATTAGCCACCCCGAAAGGCATGACCTTCCACTTAAACACACGACCCTTAGGGGTTATAAAAGCCAGCAGTTCCTGTGCTGCGGCGGTTAGGTCTACCTGCCAGAAACCACTGCATTTGTCCATTTTGGTCTTGTACCGGCATTTGGCAATACACTCCAGGGTATTTTCCGTGTTAGGATTACTGCCTGAGTGGTTTTGGGTTTTCTTGTTGACCTCACCATAGTCAACAAGCAATCGTAGAGCAGTCGATCCTGGTTTAGCGACCAGGAAGCAGGGACTGCAGTGATGAGGGTAGTCCCCCTTCTTACATTCTTCCACGAGGCCAGCATCAATACATTCCTGGATCTGATGCTCGATTTCTTCAACGTGTGCCTGAGGAGCGGAGTAGGGACAACGCCTCACTCGTGTCTTCTCAAATTCAGGTTTCAGTTTCAGGTCCATCTGGACCAGTTTTTTACAGGAAAGGGGAGGCGGTAGGGCGCCAAACACCTCCTCATAGGTTAGGAGCAGTTTCTTCAATCGGGGGTCAAGGTTAAGACTCTCGATTTTCTGTAGGAAATCCTCCTCAGCATGGAGGTTGCTCTTTCCATGCTCTTTCTTTTTCTGCCGATCAGCAGTTTCGGCAGGTACTGAACCATTGTCCCACTCAGAGGGACATTGCTGCCCATAGTGCAGAGAATACACTAGGGTCCAGGAATACACTATCTCAGGGTCAGGCAGTGTGTAGGAATCATCGTCCTCCTCAGACCAGATGGAGGATTTCTAGGGTCTGTCTGAGGTATTGTAGCCGCTCTTGGCGCTCAATACCTTCGGCCTTGAGGTACAACAGCCGTTGGAGTTCCTGTGTGTCATGCTCAGACAGTGGCATGTTCTTAGAAGCAGGCCGCGCTAGAGCATCAGGACTCTGGGCCACGGGTTCACTTGAGTGCATATAGTTCATGTGCAGCACTGGTTTCCCAACAGGGGAAGTTGGTCCTGAGATTGACTCTAGATCTACCTCCTCCAGCAACACCAGGGCCAGGAAGGCACTGTGTTTTAGTTCAACACAGCTGGGATCAACAGGAGGGATAGTGCTGGCGATCTCAGACAGTTGGTCATCAGCATCTTCCTTTACAGCTGCAGGTTCCCAATAGCCATCGGGAGATTCACACCCTGTAAGTGTGGCAGATAGGTGCTCAGGAGATCTTTTTTTGAGATCAGAAAGGGTCAGGCCACGATTTTCGGCCATGACCTCTTTCAGTAGCACCTGATCCAGATCACACAGGGGTACATGATTGAGAGATCCATCGACAATTGATAAGAAACTGGCCCACTCAGGGGCCTGCATAGCTGTGTTTGAGTCCTGAGGCACGTAAATGGGACCGTCGGGGAGTTGCACTCTTCCCACGGTCATTCGGTCTAGCATACGGCGCCAATAAGCGTGTTCACCTGAGCAACCCCAGTCTGGGGTGCACATGACAACCCTTCCTCCCTCATAAGCGATTTTGGTTAGAACCTTTGGGAGCAGGGAGAAGGGAGGGTTAGCATACGCTAGGCCCATTGCTTTCCAGAAGAAACGGAAAGCGTTGTTCAAATGTTTCGAGCAATACAACTGCATGATGCACTGTTGTTGGCTTGCGAACAATTCTACCTGGATCTCATCCAGGGTTACCTGAAGGGCCGCCAGTCCATTTTCAAGAACGTGACGGGCCAATTGGTAGTTTTCAGTCCGATAGTTAGTCTTGGCTGCGTAGCGCAGCCCAGACGCTTTTCGTCCTGACAGCTCCAAAGGTACGGAGAAGAGCCCACTGCCAAAGTCGCAGTGCACAGAATAGGGGCGCTGGAGAGACAGCGTTTTTACCTGGGGGTTTCTTTGCAGGAAGTCGGTACCAATGACGATGTTAAAGGCGTCAGTGTCCGACACTCTGCAGTGTTGGGTCACATTTTTGTCGCCAAGACAAATAGTCACATCGACTCCCCCCAAGGAATGGATGGTACGCCCATCCCCTACTCTTATGGCCACTGTCTTAGTTTTCTTGAAAGTCTTTAGCAGGCGCCATCCACTATAGAAAGTGTTGCGCCGGTTTCAAGCACTGCTCGAAGAACTTGATCCCTGATTTTCACGAGGATCCAAAAAACCAAGTCCTCCTCTTCGGAGCCGCCCCCCTACTCCTCAGCATGGAATTTGACATCCACCCCTGCAGCCATGAGGGACTCGGCCATCCAGGCCAGTCGCCTCTTCTTGGAGTTATTCCCCTCAGCGGAGGCGTTATCCCCCTGTGGGCGCTTCTCGGGGTCACCTTCGGCAGGAGAGGGAGAAGTAGCGGGCGCTGATGAGCGCCTCTGGCGGTTTGGGGTTCCACCTTTGCCACCCCCCTTGCCACCTCCTTTACCACCTTTATCCCCATTCTGGGGAGTTTTTGTGGGTGTTTGGGTCTTCTGGCGTTCAGCCTCCTGCCGCTTGTGTTTGTCACTCTCTCGTTTCTTTATGTGACATTCGTCCTCGTAGTGACGACATTTGCCACAATAACCACAGGTGATGGTACACCTGAAGTGGTCCTCATGGGTCACAGTTTTCCCATCTTTGGTGTGCTGCTGTTGTTTTATCTGCAGCATACAACCACTGCGGTGGTCGCAGTCAGGGGCATGACAAGGTCCCCCCTTGTCATTGACAGGTTTGCAGTAGAACAGAGGGGGGGTACCTGCTTCAGGTTTTACCTCATTCATGGCACGCAGGTTACCCCTTCCTTTACCACCACCCTGGTTGGCGTTAGTGGGATTTTTAGGCCCTTTCCCTTTGCCATGTTCGGGGGTAGAGGTACCACCTCGGCCCAAGTGTTTCTTGAGGAATTTCTCCACGAGGGGGTCATTTTCCCTCTCAAGGGCTAGCTCGATCAGCAGGTCCACCAGATCGTCGTACGTGTGGGTCCGACTCTTCCTCTCAGTGGTAGTGCGGTAATCATCCCACCTACGTGAAGGGATCTTACGCATGAGCCACAGGTGGGGCTCAGTGGCTCCATAGGAATCCACATTCATCTGTGAAAACAGATACTCTAGGTCGCACACGTATTCAGAGACTTGCGCAGCGGAAGGAAACTCAGGGAGCATAGGTAGCTCCTCTATTTGTTTGCGCACACGCAGATCAGTCTCATAGACCGGGAAAATTTTCTCCAGTCTTTGGAGCACCTCGGGCCATGTTGAACAGGTTTTCACAATCTTCTTCACCTGTTTTTGCAAAAATTTCTTTTTGCATGAGCATTTCAGCAGTGAACATTTAGTGGCCACATCCACATGGGATTGCCCAGTTAGCAAAAGAAACTCAGCGAATTCTTCTGCCCATTCGGGCATATTTTTCGGGTCGAACTCCGGCAATTCCAACTGGATGTTGCCCTGTGCAATAGGTCTGCCACTCTTCCCACCCCCTGGGGTTAGGCCTGAAGGGGGGGGAGGTACGCTGGCGAGGGGTGCCAGGGCTGACAGCCCTCTTTTCTCAATCTCTGTCACAGGCACGTCATGTAGTTCAGCAATAGGGACTGTCCTAGCGCGAGAATGAAAAGGGCTGGGGCAAGTGACCTTGGGTAGCAACCTGGACACCCTTGATCTTTTGACATCACCAGCCAACGTGCTCAGTTCGGGTGAGGGTGAGGCCAGTGCTGGCTGGGGTAAGGGTTCAGTGATACCCAATTTAGCTTTGACAGCCTCAGAAAGGGCTGTCACATCAGGGTCTTCGGACCCAGACAGTAATTTGGCCAGTAACTCGGCCGTACGGTCCAGGGCCCCATGAGTCGGCTCTGGTAGATGGGGAGCTTTCACATATGCGGGGCACACTTCAGGGCTCCTGCTACAGATTGGCAGCTCCGGATGCCATACTGGCCCTCTAGGTCGCCTGGGTAGAGACACTGTGTCGGCCAGGTCCGTAGGTGGGCCAGAGTAAGGGTAGGAACCCATGTCGGTGTACGGTGGGGATCCCAAGGCGTCTAGTGGTTCCTCTCCATCTTCGCCTGTGACGGACTTGTAGTACTCGTCGTGGGGAATATATTCGTTGATTCTCCTTCTGAATTCGCCTTCTTCCTCAGGTCCTCCAGCTGGGGTAGCCGTTGAAGAAGAAGCAGGGCATACCGATCTGGAGATCGACGCAGCAACTCTTCGGCGGAGATGCTGAAGGCTATCACCACGGGCCGCTAACGCCTCTGTGGTTAATCTGGGCGCATCTTGTTCCGCCCTTCTGTGTACTGGATCTTCTTGAGACCCAGATGCGGCTCTGAGTTTGGGCTCACCCATTGAGGTGGGCCCACTGTTGCCAAGTTGAACTTGTACACTCGGAATTGGCCAGGTCCTGGCAGACATCTGTACTGATGGTGTGGACATTTTGTTTCTGGTTTTGGCTTGTGTACTCCTGAGAGTCGGTTCGAAAGGTTGTCAAGGGTTGCCTCTGCTACCAGAAAGATGTCCTTGATTAGTGCCCTAATGATTTTGATGAAATCCTGCAGGCTTTGATGTTGAAAACCCAAACCAAAGCAGCAAGTAGAGCAAGAACAGGATATAGATCGAATAAATGATTAGTTTTGAAATCTAGTGTAACACAGAAGGGCTTCAGAAAGACAAAGCAGGCTTAAATACAAAGATTCAATCACACATGTATAAAACAAATGATTTTAAGTGAAAACTGGCCTTACTCTAGCCTCCAAGTTAGCATCAAGCACTTGAAGTGCACTCTTTTGGGTGAAATGGAGCTGGTTAGGAATATGGGGCAAAGGAGTTAGGCCAGACACAGAATATGACTTGGCCAAGCAACTGAATTCAGAAACAGTTAAAAAGTAGAACCACAATAACTGGTGGAAACAGTTGAGTATAGGGGTCTTGGGGTGGGGGACCACTAGGCTTAAACTCCAAGGCCTTAGGCATGAAATGCCTATTTTTTTTCGGTATAACTGCCATGAAGGAAGATACCTCCGCTCCGTTGAGTGGCAGGGGTGAACTTCATGGGGGGCTAGGGTTATAACCCTAGTTACTTTGAGAAAGTGTACTTTAAGCTTCAAAAGAGAGATAAAAATACTTAAGTATGTCTTGGCATCAACAAAAGGGTTTTAAGGGGGGCTTGGCCTGGATCAAGCCCTCCAAGAAAGACATGGCAGTGACTTTTTCTTACTCCCTGTGGTCTTGCAAGCCGTGTAGGTCAGTTCACTCACTCACATGTCCCTATGCCCGGGGCTTTCCATGCTGACAAGTACTGCGTGTTCACTACCTAACTAGATTAACTCTCCCCAAGACCTAAGCAACATCCCTGACATCTTCCTATTTACTTCCTTTTGTTCTCCCTTCTTGCCTTGTCGTTGTCGTGGCACCCAGACCACCGCGAAAAACGTGTGTCCGCTTGGTGCACACGTTCCGATCGCGGAGCAAGCAGTTGCAACAGAGCTTGGCTTGTCTACTTCTTTTCTCTGATGCAGCACGCACAGACAGGCAAACACCATGAAAGACTTGGAAGTCCATCTTCTGAATCTCTTTTGAGTTCTCCGTTGTTCCACAAACTTCGATCATGCTTAAAACATTGCAAAGTGCAATACGGGAGAAATGAAATTTCTAATACTATAAAATCATTGTTATAATCCATATGTTGTTAAATCAAAACTTTTAAAGATCAACAGCGCGCGTGTCGCTGATCCAGCATTTTCAATGCGCGATTTCGGTGTGACATTACAAAGCTGCCAATCGAATCCTCATCTTATGAGTCCTCAAGTAAAGATGGCTGTCACTCCATTGAGCCAAGTAGTCTCTATTACACTCTCCTGGCAAGCTATGTGCTAGGGTTAACCACATGGAACCCCGGCACAGGATGATTAAGAAAAAGATAGAATTGCTTGGCCACTCACACACAAAGAGACACCCGGAAGGTGTAGAGCCATTCCTAGTACTAATCTTGAGCTCAAAGTTATGTTGTTAAGTGGCTCAAAACGTAAAAAAAGATTTTATTGAACGATGCCACTCTTGAGCAAAGTCTCACAAAGTTGCTCATTCCAATATGAAACCAAGTTCGAACACAAAGCCAGATTAGCTTGGTTGAGGAGTCTCGGGCTGAGAAAAATTTTGCCTATCATGGGGGTCTTAAACGATGTCAACCGTTAGGAGAATAGCAAATGGGGGCCAGCCAGGCCAAATTTGCCCCACAAAAGTGGTTGTACTATGGATGTGCGTATGCACTATGCATTAGCAAGAATAGTGTGTGGATATGCCACCATTGATTTGGCCAGTGGACAAAGAAACAAAATCTCGATGCGATGCTACATGGGTTGTTGTCGGGCACAAAATAGGGGGAGGTTGATGCGAACATAAATGCTTTCCATGATCTCCAGTTGGATTATAGTAGCTTGCGTCTTGACTGCATTTCCACATTACCACAAGAAGTCTGTAAAATCATTGCTCCAGGTTACAATATTTAATACAACTGGGAAGAAAAACAATAGGAGTGAAAATGTAGAAGTGCACCTGGGCATATGCTGGAAAAATTGCATAGTAACACAAAATCCGAGAGTAGTCTAGGATGCACTACTCCCCCGCTAAAACTAGTGCATGCTTCCCCGGGTGCAAGGCAAACTTTGATATCATTTCACATGCCAAGTATGATCTGCAACCAGGTACTTTTGAAAACAACCGGCTGTTGGAGGTTGTTTTTCAAATTTTCCCCGGTATGTGGAGGTGGTAAGTTTTTTAACAACCCGTAGGTACCGGTATTCAATGGACCTCATATTAGATCGATGCACCTGTTTTTTTGGTGCATAATGTGTGGTGAACCATGAATTCTATTACACCAAATAGGCAAATGTACCTATTGATACCTGAACAAGTTTTTCCTTGATGATGCCATCATACTGTGTCATAAGGTTTGTAACCGGTCCGGGCAATTAACCGATTAATGGATTAATCGGCGATTATCGTCGATAAGTTGTAAAAAATTGCAATGAAGGGTTATTTTTTTCTGAAAAAAATCACTATCGCATCGGTTATTTAATCAGAAATGCCGCTGCGAAGTGTGCCGCAAACGTCCCGCAGCGCAGCGCCAGAATTACGTAACAAAAAATCATCGCCACCAGGATTTGAGCGTGTGTCCCATGCTGTGATGGTGCCATGCATTTGCGCTGACCTAGCCTCAACATTGACCACTGCTGCAGGCAAGCTGTCACATTGCACCAACAGAAAATTGCAACATTGCGATCCATACCAAAAAAGCAACAGATCCAAATGGTATGCTACACCTGAATGTACATTTAGCGTCAGAGTGCGTGCAAATAACAGCGCCCACAGGAAAAGTGAAACTTGTAGCATTTGGCGATCGGAATCTGATGTGGCACGAAAGAAACAGCGCTCAAGGTGCAACATACATATGAGGCTTAAAATTGTAGGCAGCCATCAAGCGGGCTCCCAATCAGCCATCCTTAATTGCTTGTGCTAAAAGAACGTCAACCCGGCAGCACTGAACAAGCGCTCCAACCCAGCCGACGTCGCCGGACACGCCAAGTATTGCCGGGCCATCTTGTTCAAGTAGGGAAAACGATGACGGTGCTGTTGCCACCAAGCAATGACGGAGGTGTGCATGTCAGCAACTGGCAAGGAAAAGTAATCATCCAACTCATCGCGAGGAAAATCATTGGTGCACTCGGGTGGTGCAACACTACCAAGGTATTCTGCAGCCAAGAAAAAGGTCACACCTTTACTTGCAGCCTTTCGTGCCGCTGGCTTTGGTTGGTGAACCATTGCAGCCTTTGGTTTCCATTTCAGGTTCCACTTTTGTCTGACATGGTTAACTGCACTGTCCCTCTCCTCATCACTCAAGAAACGGAATTTTTTGAACCTTGGGTCCAACAACGTTGCAATTGAGTACATTCGAAGGATGTGTGCGGGCAGTGAAGCAATGAAACGATCCTCAAGTGCATCACAAACGGACTGACGCGCGAGAACAACTTCACACCTCATATCTACAGGTGTTAACACCACAGCCTCGCCCCATGGAGCAACAACATTCGGCTGTCGCGCTTTTTGAATGAGCATGTACGTTGATGGCAGAACAAGAGAGCACGTTACATTAAATGTTTCCTCAATATCATTGACCACAGGGTTCCAAGGGTTCCCACGCTCGGGCTGAAAAAGGGTAACCCTTCCATGGACGTGCCGGTGCTTCTGCGATATCCCAGTAGCTAGATTTTTTTGCAAGTCTTCCTGCAACGATGTCCTCCACCTCATAGGTGTCAAATTGTCCATGAGGATCATCTAATTGATGGGCTGTTCGCAGTGGTTTGCCTGTTTGACCCTTTGGTGGTAATCTCCGTGGAATAGCAGGTTTGGCAACACTCTTCCCATGGCGTCCCATTTCGCAACTGAAAAACATATACAAAAAACAATCAAAAAGAGATAAATTTGAAGCACGGATGCAGATGTGAGCTGTTAAAATCATGCAGTAAAATGAAGCTACATTATTACTGATGTCACAGTTTGGTGACATCGCCCATGCTGTCACTTGGTTAGAGAGAATAGTTTCAAAAACTTTTTTTAGAGTTGAAAGAAAATTTGATTGGAAAAAACCGTTGATTGGAAAATTTTTTGTATTCGGAAAAAACTTTTTGTGCAGTAAAATGAAGCTGCGTCATTACTGATGTCACAGTTTGGTGACATCACCCATGATGTCACTCGGTCGGAGAAAATAGTTGCAACAAATAGTTTAGATTTGAAAAAAACGTTTGATGGGAAAAACTTTTGATTGGAAAAAATTTTGTATTGGAAAAAAGCTTTTTCATTTGAAAACATGACATTGGGCCACAGAAATCAGTGAAAAAAAATTTGTTTTCTCACTTTGTAGTTCTCGACAAATAGTTCAAATTCTGTGCCTTGCTAGGTGAAGGAACGTCAGTTCAGCATTAATAACCTTGCAATCGGAAATAACCGATTAATCGGAGAAAACCGGTTAATTGGATCAAATAAATACAATAATCGCATCGAACCGGTTATTTTAGAAACAACAATCGCATTGCATCGTTTATTTGTCAAATAATAATCGCAAAAAACGGGTTATTTTTTGGGGGAGAGGTTACAAACCTTAACATCTACACATTCGAATGAGAAACAAACAACACCGGAAATTCAAGCAGTTAAAATTTGAAGTATGTTGTGACATGAGGAAATGATTCACGCATGCCATCATTCTGCTCCCTCTAGCACCTATCCAGATTTAAGACTGAATGATCCATCAAGAAACCGGCTATCCACTTCCATGAAGGAAAGACCAACGTGCCGACAAGGGGCGAAAAATTTGAAACAGATGATAGTCCACTAAGGGGGTTGGGTCCCATACGGTAAGTGGGCGTTAGATCCCATCAACCGAGCAGTATAGAGAGCAACAGTTTACAGATTGCTACTGACCATTTAGGATCAGTTAGAATTCAGCATGGAAGAACTACAGAGGCGATGCTAGCCCCTGCAGTGCCTGGATTCAATCATACTACTCGCAGCATACATGTTTGGGACAGGATACTCCACATACCTTACTTCAATTTACTCAGGGACACCAAAAGCTCTTGTACTCATACCACAAGCAGTGCTGCTTATAGCCACAGCCTCCGCAAAAGCTTATATATACATAAATTTTTAAACTCGTGACCGAAGTCCCACCAATTGTCCACACACATAACACGTCATGGGTCAGTGACAGGGCTAGCTTTGGTTATGGATTTGGTATGACCTACCCTCACCAAGATGGCTGCGGCTTACATTACCCATGGCCGCACCGTAAACTATCTCTGGAAGTTGCTGCGACATTTTGTGCACCCCAGACTGGTCCATTGTTAACCCCCTGCAGCCGCCAGTTTTCTAGCCAATACGTGGGTTCACCTAGCCATTTCCCCTTGTGACCCTATCCCTGGTTACCTACTCATGGGGCGGTAAATAGAATTGACCTGACTTGGTCATAAGCGGATCTTCTGGACCGGTCAGACTCAAACACATTGCAGCACAGATTGGACTCTTAAGGGCGTGTGGGTGTTGGTGCTGCACCAGAAAGCCAGAAACGTGTTTTTAACAACCCATGTGCTGGGGCTGTTGACAACCCCCGTGGCTGCAACCTACACATTGTCCTTGGGTCTGGACTGCACTCCAACACTATATGTGCTGCTCAAGTACACGTTTATGGTTGGTACTCCATGTATGGGGGCTTGCAACAGACAAACAACCTGTGTCCTCTTTGATTGGTCCTAGTTGTGTTTGGGTGTTGGTGACCCCAAACAAGGTGATTACTGCAGTTTGAGAGCCGATTTCAGGCACCCATATTGAATGATTGATTGATTCATTGATTCGGGCGGCCAGGGACGCAGCCTCGTCTTGCATCCCCTTGGTTGTTTTACATGGTGGCTGCCTCTAGCGGGAAGGGGTGCTATACACCATTGAAATCACCACCAAATCGGCGTAAATGTAGCAAAAGTACCTTTTTCCCTAGAGTGTCACATTTGCATCATTGTTTTCTTCAAAACCACTGCATGAGGACAAAATAGAAACAAAGAAATGGAAATGGAACCACCAAGCGCAGAGGGCCCGGGCAGTAGGCCTTTTTTGGGGCAAAAAAAATTAGGTGTCGGAGGTTTTTTCAAAGTTTTTGCACACTCTTGCAAAATGCCACGTTGGCGCATTCAAGGCCCGCCACCGCCCCGCACGGTTTTGCACCACCAAGTTGGTGTGGCTTGGGGCCTGGGACAGTTTGTTTGCATAAAAGTTTGGCAGCAACAGCAACCGGCGATCAACCAACTCCACACCTGATCTCCGATGTTACGGCTACACCCTGTTGTTGGAAACTTGAACGAACTGCCGACCTAACCAACTAAAAAAAAAAGCAGACATACTCAGGTGGGGTGCAACCAGAGCAGAATGCATGGATGAGGAAGGAAGGAAACCAGGTACAATTATGGTCGGTAACAGATACTGGATGCCCCCGCCTAGGCACTTCCAGCCAATGTTCATTGAGTTCGAGGAAAAAGTTGCAAACAAAGATCAAACTGCTATAATACAAGAGTTCACCTGAAAAACCTGCTAGAACCCATATAAGCCCTCCACATCCTGAAACGCTGGATACAATCCGAAATCTGCCTCCGTTCCCGTTCACTGTGGCTGCAACTGCAGATGAGCCACAGTTACAGGTACCGTGAACAACCCTGGGGAAGGAAGGGCAATGGGCGGACAGGGTGATTGCTGAGAATGCACCGTGACGTCGGACAGTGGGCTGTCTGGCATCTCTGGAGTTGAAACCAAAAAGCACCAGACGCGGTCGTCCAAATGTGCAGGGAAAATTGTGGGGACTTGATTGGCGCCCTGTGTTTGGAGAGCCCCGGTCGAAGTCAGCAACAGCAAAATCAGCATTGGTGGTTTGACGACCAGGGAGAGGAAACCCAGCTCCACATGTGGTCGCTTGGGCATCTGGACAGGTGTTTGATGACCACAATGGTATTTTCTTTTGGTGTGTTTTTGGAAGGGCACATTAGTCGGCACTCACTAGGCAACGTGTTGACCTGCTCATTACCCTCAACGTTGAGATGTGAGGGGACCATGACCCACTTTATCTTTTAAAAGGGGGAATCTAAGGAATCCAGCGCCAGAAGAGCCGATCCAGCCTCTGGCTTTCCACCTGCAGGCCGCCCCTCGTGTGCCAAGAAGAATGTATTCAGAAACCGTGTATACCTGGAAACCAGGTGAGGGGGGGGCGGGAAAAAGAAAAAAAATGGACCAGCAACTGCTTTGATCCATCCTTGAGGGGTAGTCCCTCCATTAATATCGCGAAATCTGGACATCCAGACAGAAGAATACGGGAAATTTTGAAATTTGCCAACTTCTCCAACTGCAGCAGGTCAGTGGGTGCCAACACTGTCCAGCGCAGACCGTTGACACACCATGAAAGGAGGTGCAGGGCCAATGTTCAACGGAGGATATCCATCCTTAGTGGGTGGAAAGTGCACGAGACATTGTCACACATGTTTGTGAAGGCACAAGAAAACAACTGCCTGAGAAAGAAGGGACACAAACAAAAATTGAAATGAGGTTCAACGAGTGAAATGAGAGAGAGAGTGCATTTGGAAAGGCGGACATACGTTCACCCACACCATCCCAGGTATCGCCCAGCAGTCCCGGACAACTACACATTAAGGCTAAGTGTTTGCACTGCGTGCGCACTGCGTGCATATTGCGCACGCAGAGGCTAGGATACTCACCCAAGAATACCACTCATCTGTCCAGTAGCACGGCGAAGCAGCAAAGCCCAAATCAGAACAACAAAACTGCCTGCAGCTTGGTAATCCGGTGTCCTTAGAACAAGGAAATCAGCCTTATAAAGTACAACTATGCAAAGGCATGCAAGATGCACACATGTTCAAGTGGCAAGTGCCACACTCGGATATATCACCGGGACGGTGGCCACACAATTGGCAACAAACACCGTCATCATTTTCTTCCTCTACAACGGTTGCCTCCTCCTGTGCCCATACAGACTCTGGCACATGAGGCCAAGGTCCATACGGTTGATACCTAGTCTGTCTGCGAATGCAAAACTGAGTAAGGTGGAGCAAAATACGCACATGGCCGTGCAGCTCCGTTGCAGAGCGTGTCCAGACTCCACCCTTGCACGATAGAAGCCATGGACATCATTATACTCTTGTTGGTCGTCAGTCAAAGTTTTCCGACCAATATAAGGTACAGCGGTGTGCAAGCGGCCCTTATAGGCGCCGTCATGCGCACCAATTTCGAAATCGAAAAACTGTCCATGTGTTCGCGAAGGACCACGTTGATCCCAAATCATAACATCGGCGGAGGTTCCGGGCATAAGGTCACAAATCCATACTATATTCCCGAGATTGTCCACCGCCACGGTTACCTTGTAAATGTGGCCTGCGTACTTGGGATTAAATAGCACATCCGACAACTCCCCACCCACCGAGCATATGGGCATGCTGTCGGTAAAATGAGTTACGAAGTACGGGAAGTGGGGATTATGGTTGTACGGTGAAAGTCTCTCCTCCCACCATATCTCATCCACCACAGAATTCAACAAGGTTCGAACACGGGAAACGTTTTCCATAAACACGTTATCCGAACAATCGGAACGAGATTGATAAGCACAGTTGTCCCAACTGGGGCTTTGACGGAGAAAGTACAAGTATTGGAACAAGTCTTCGCGGGACAACAAACCTTCCGCGCCATACTTCATATAGAACTCCTCCGCTGTAACACAGTCAACGCCGATGAGATTGACTTGATTTTTGGAAATGTCGCCCTTGTCTTGCCCTCAAGTATGCACGGATCTTCAGGTGGCGGTCTCGGCGAATTGGCTACACAGCCCCAGCAGACTCTGCCACAGGGAAGGGGCATTTACACAATTTACATTCCAAAATGGACAAGAATCTAGGAAATGGTTGACAATTCAAATATGCCACGTCCTAAATGCTTGGGAGGCCAAAAAACCCTTGTATGGAACCAAAAACTTGTCAAAAGGGGCCAAAACTAGGGTTCGAGTATTGGCCGACATCCAAAACTTTGCACTGCGTGCGCACTGCGTGCATGGCATTCCCATACTTCTTTTCGCATCCCTGACCCCCTCTCTCTCCGAAGCCCACTGCGGCCCGCTCCTGAAATGTAGAAGCTGCTGCATGCATGGGCTGTGGCAGTGGGCACGCTGGTTCCAGCCCCTGAAGCCCTGACACTGCGCACCGACAGCTGCCTGGGTGCCAGAGCTAAATGGCCATTACACAGACACCTACCGGCTCAAAATTGCATGCACAAGCCTTACCCAACATTTGCACCCGATTCCATGGGGCCCCACCTAAGCAGCTTCGAATGATGGACCACCTGAATCTGAGCCTGACATAGCAATCTGCAGTTGGGCTTCAAACAATGCATAGCAAAAACGATTACCAGGGCCTGGTGGAAAAGGAGGAATGGCAAGATCCGGTGTTCAACAACATATCCTGAGAAATGGATGATGTCCCTTTATGAGGAAAAGGGCGGAGAAAACCTTCAAAATCCCTACTTTTCTTCAAACACACTGTGAAATGCTTCCAGTCGGAACATATGCAAGGAAGCAGCAAGCGCACCCCATCCCCAGCAGGTGACCCCAAAACAGTAATTTGACCCAAGGAACTTGCTGCGTCCCTCCCAAACGCGGCAATGCCCACCACCATAACACCATTGACAGGGTGCGCCTGTGGGCGGTAAATGGGAGAACACAGGGCCGTTTGGTATGTGTGAACTGACGAATATTGTGCAAAGAGAGAACACTCCCTTGAGCAGCAAGGGACCAACACAAGGTGTTGTATGTAAGTGTTGGTGCGCGACCCGAGAATAGATATTCACCAACAGGAATGGCAGTCAACAACAATCTGCGGGCAGTCGGACCCGAGTACCTGCAGACCACCGAGAACCATCGGGGCAACAAAGCCTGGAAATGCACCGATTTGAAACCAGAATACCAGGGCGTAAATGGTGGACAAACGCGCAGCACAGTATTCTTGGAGGAGCTATCTCCATGGGGCATGGAGTTAAAATTAAGAACCAAAAATGCGGCCCAGGGCAACCCCCTTTTCACACGGATGCGCACACGCGCGCGCGTATGGCGGAAACGAACAAAGCGACAAGGAGGTTGTACCTCACGAGGCCGCAAACAACAAAAACATGCGCTACTAGGCGCCCATGACCCGTCGTGTAACCAGGCGACCGCAGACAAACACACACACACACACACACACACACACACACACACACACACACACACACACACACACACACGTGGTAAAGCACACAGGCACAACAGTGGTTGAGTGCCAATCTCCTCGTCAGTCACAGTCGAACAATAAAGGAGCCGATAGGCACCTTTCGGCAGTACAATGCGCACAGGCTCATCGTCCTGGTGCAATGCCGACGCATGCATGCATACATGCATGCGCACGGGCGCGTGTGTGATCTCGACTCTGCACCAGCCGTCAACCAGGCGTCAGCGGTCCACTGATTCCCATCAATCAGCTGCCAATCAAAAGTGCATAATACAGCAGTCTTTACCATCTAGTCATGAGAAATAAAAGGCAAGGAACCAATTTCTCAAAAAGCACTCTGACTGTCACATTTCAACTACTGTCAATGAACCCAAATATATAATGCAACGGATATCCCAAATGATATCTCAGCCACAATCCACCACAAACCCAGGCAGGCTATTCCCAAAACCCATGCAAAACACAGTTGGTGCCATATTGATGTATAGAGAGGGGAAGGACACAAAGGGACCGGACCAAAAAGGCTTGAAGGACCTTTGCCGTCTCCTTTGCAAATGATATGGTACAGCAAACAACATGGCATCCCCAATCCAGCACTCGACCTGGGAAGGTTTGATATTTCGACCAACACTGCTTCAGGATCAGAGCGTTCCTCACAGCCTGTTGGTGTTTGTCACGTCCATTGTGCGTGTACATATTTCTGTATTTGTGTCCGTCTCTCTCAGTCTCTCTCTTCCTCTCTCTCTATCTCTGCGCGCGTGTGTGTCGGTCTGTCTGGGTGTGTGTGATTCAGCTCGTATGCCAGTTTGCGTTTGGACACATCTTCAATTGTTTTTGGTGGCTGCAGTTCATTGGGGTTCTATGATGTTTTTCATCTTGTGGGTCCATACATCCTGCGTGCTTACCTCTCATCAGGCCAACAGTCTGGCAAGAGAAGACATGTTTCAACGGACACGGTGCCTTTCTGTAGGAAGCAATGGATGCCGAGGAGGTCCATAACATAGACACGCATGCAGCAACTGCATATGATGTGACCAATCTGTCAACCACACACACACTTCATCGCGACCAAGACATAAGCGGAATTGAGACAAAATCTCCCCCTCCAACCACGCGCGTGCACGCGCGCGAGAACACACACGCACACACCTTTGCACAAGCAGTTGAAAATCCTGAAAAACAACTGTTAGACGGGGTCCCTGTGCTTAGACAAGGCCGTGCTTGCGCGCCACATACAGCACCATGGCCAGACTGGGTGCCTTTCGGGGGGGGAGGGGGGGCGGGGCATTCAGGCTGAGTAAGTGTGCCGGTACTTCCAGGTGCACGCATGGGTGGGGATAGGGGCACCCGGAGAGGCACAGACACACACACCCAGACTCGCGCGAGGCCAGACTTGCGTGCACCCAGACTTGCGTGCTCACACACGCGCGCGCACACACACACCCTCCCTCCCTCCCTCCCTCCCTCCTCACTCACTCACTCACTCAACTCTGGGGTGCGTTGATCCAGTCCAGACATGACCACTAACCAGGGGGGGGGGGGGTGGAGAGGCGCGAAAATCTACCTCTTCCAGTGGGCATGGAAAAATATTTCAAGCACCTTGGCGCCATGAACACAGACCGCGATCTTTCTGGCCACAAAACACATTCAAAGCATAGGGCAGGACTACAGCAGCAGGGCAATAGCGTTCTCGGAATGTGGATGCTCAGTCCCATGAGAGACTTTGCTCCCAACTTTTACATATGTATGTACATCGTGAGCTCACCTATCGGTACATTGCACTCAGCTGCGACAACCCCTTGGGTCCTACGTCTCTGACTCATGTTCCACCGCGCCGTATTTCCAAAACCCTGGTGGGAGAGGTGGCATCCAAGGACCGGACTTCATCATTCCCCGTGCACACAACACACACACAGACACACACACACACACACAACAAGAGCAGGTGAATGCCTTCTTGCATCGTGCGGGCTGTCAGAAAATGCACCCATGATGATGGGTGTTGTCCTTATGCACAACACCTTTTCAGTGTGTCCCCGCCGGTGGACACATTATGGGCTGCAGTATGGGGCGCACATACGCACAGGCAATCCGGCAGCCATTGAGGGCTGGCGGCAATAACCAATCCGCCCGTTGGCAGAATGGTCAACCATCGAACAAAAAAAACCGACTTGACCCCCGCAGACGGACAGGTTTGGCCAAGGGACTTTATATGGAATGTACATATCTACACAGCGATTTCAAGAACAATGGGGAAAGCAAAATGCAGCATCAAAACAGAACTAGGTGCACTGGGCGGCACGCAGACAGACAGTGATGAAGCCTGCGGACCATGGGACCATTCAGTAAGACCAAAAAACCTTTGCACACTCTTGCACACTAAGAAATCGTTCCTTCACCCAACCTGTCACATAAAGAAATCCCATTCGAAGGGGTCAAGGGCAAGTTGTTATACACCTCCTGCACCACATCCCCTGATATCAGGAGGAGTGATTCAGCCATGTTGGCAAGAGATATGCGGCAGCACAGATAGACTGCCTGGCCAACAGTAGTGGACATATTTTCGTTTTGAGCGAAGGGGGGCCATACTGGTGTGGGGGCACATGCAAACGGGTAGCGAGGGGGGGTTGGGTTGGGTTGGGCTGGCGGCCTCATGCAGGAGCAGGCCCTCGGGTGTGGGCTTCCTTCCCTGCCCCACCACGAGGCTGAACAACATGACTGTCCGGTTCCAAGGCCGAGCGGACTATCGACAGCCACCAGACCCCACCGAAGCGCAGGTGGGCGGAAGATGCCGTCGTCCTGTGTGTAGGCGCGCGCGCGGGCAGGGGTGTGGGCGGGGGCTGGGCCTTGCGTGTGGGGGGCAAGTGTGGCCTGGTGCTCCAGGCCCGGTGGGGCAGGCCATGGGAGCCCGACGCTGAGCCCACCGGGGAGTAGTGGGCCAGGGCATCGCATCCTCCTGGTCACAGAGACACGCTGCCCGCCCGTCCCACGACTGCGTACGCACGGGGACGGGTGTGCGCCGGGCACGACTGGGGGGGACCCGCGCTCCTTGACTGCCTGTTGGCACAGGTGGCGCTGCTGTACTAGCTGGGTCCCGCACTCCCACGGCCTGGGGCGCTGGTGGCAGGTGGAGGGGTCCCTGGGCGCGCTGAGCGCTTCCCTGCCCTGGGACCTGCCCGGGAAGGTTCCCGGGTGCGGCGCTGCTGCCCCGTTAGTCCTAGGGGCCCGTAGGGCACACCACCGGACTGGCCCCTCCAAGGGAAGGGGGGGGTAGGGGGCAGGGGTCGGCAGGTGGCTGTCTGGCCTCCAGGGGTCGCCCACAACTGCACTGCAGTGCACGGGGCTGTGCTGGCCTAGGCGTCTGTGATGAGGTTGGAGGGGCGCGTGCACACCTGGAGGTTCCCTGGGCAGGTCGCCCTAGGGATGCCCACAGCGGTCAAGCTGTGAGCCCTTCACAGCCTCCACTTTTCAGGCCCTGAGGGCGCCGACTCCGTGCACCCCTCCCGTCGGGGGCGCAGGCTGGGGGGGTTGAGTGGTGGATGGGTCTACCTGTCCGTTCATTGGCCCCATGGTGTTCACTTGTTTGGGAGAGGAGGACCACCTGCTGAGTTACCATGCGGGTCCCAGATCCCGACATACTCGTCATTCAGCGTCCGCCCCTTTTCCGCGAGGGGAGGGACCTCGTTCACCATGTGCCGGCCTGCAGTGAGGGTGCGAGGGCATGCTGGGGGCGGGGGGGGGGGGGGGCGGGTCTCCTTTTGGTCCCGCCCCATTTTTGTTGGGGGGGGGGGGGGGTAGGGGCAGCAAAAAGTCTGCTCCCCAGTTTCCTGGTCCCCAAGGGGAACCAGCCCACGGCCTGCACCCTCGCTTTGTGGTGGCTGAAATTTGGGCCGACTGACGAGGGGGGGGGGGGGGGGCTTGGGTCCAGTTGAGGGCAGCAAACAACATCCATCAACATATGCTTCTTGCGCACTTTGCACTGCAAGGTGCACTGTCTATGAGGGTACATTGGGCATGAGTTTGCAAATTTGAACTGTGCTTGCGCACGCACCACGTGCAAAGGGGACTAACTCAGGAATGGCTGCCATCGGTCCCCCCAGGGGAATGACACCAAGTGCGAGCAACACCAACGGACACAAAGCACACGTCTCAAGCATGTTCTGCATGCCCACAGCTCTCCGTCTATGGTGACCGGTATTTCTTGGGGGGCGGATCTGTGTTTCCGCAATGACCTAAATGGGGCTCCGGCTTGGGTCCATGGTGCACGTGTCGTCATCGTTGGGTCCGTGCTGCCTGGCCTAAACTACGTCAGCCATCATACGGAAATCTTGGGTGGTGGTCTAAAGGACAGTACCCCCCCGCCCCCCTTGAAATTTCCCCACCGCTCCCCGCATCCCCGTCCCATGCATCCCTGGGAAGCCGAGGGGGGGGGCGGGGGGGCGATGTGTGTGTGTGTGTGTGTGTGTGCTCTGTACTTTGATGAGGTAGATCCTTGTGCAGCACTGGGTTGGACGCCCCATTCAGCTCAGGTCTGCTGAGGCCTCTGTGTGATGTTGTTTCCCCCCCTTCTGCGGAATCAGAACCTCTGTGTTTGGTTGGTTATGTGACCGAAGTACTGGCTCTCCCATGCCTCGACAAAAAGAGTGGTCGGGCTACTGTGTCCTCGGCTCCGTCACCTTCCAGTCCCTGTGGAACAGGTGCTGGGGGGGATGGGGGCGGCGGTGTTTTCGGCTTTCTGCGCTTGGGCGCCGGAGGCGTGGGCGGTTGGTGTGGGGACCTCAGCAGACCTGATGAGTGCCGTGCTGGCCTTTGCAGGCAAGGTTTTTTGTGGGGCAACAGAGATTGCATAGGGAGGGTACGCTTCCTGTGTGCCGGGACCGGGGTACATACCTTGTGGTGCCCCCGGTCACAACAATGGCGCACCCCTCTCTGCTTGAGGGTACATCTCGGGCAGGGGGGTAAGTTATGCAAGGGGCATAGTTGCAACTGTGGCCTACGAGCCACGTGGCTTGCTGCGTGATGCCCGAGTTTGCAGCACTCTTCTGCCGATTTGCGCAGTCTCTTGCAGGTCATACATGCCAGCGCTGTGTGTGCCACGCATTTGGAATGGTCGACTCGCGGCGCCAAGTGTGGCGTGGTGTGTGTTGACACGTGTCTGCGCGTGCCTGTGTAGGGGCGTTGTGGCAAGTGCCCATCTCCAATGACTGGGAAGAAATCGGCCCAAAAGACGAGTTCGATCCCCCCCCCTTGGCAGGCATTATCTGCTCTGATGGAGGTGCCAGTCCTGTCTGCAGATTGCCATGGAGAGCCCGGTGCAGCCTGTGTGATTCCACTTCTGCGGCTGACCTGCGCGGGCGATATGCGTATGGCCGTGGCGCATGCACTCTGTGCGCACCTACTTTGGAGGACCATAATTGTTCGCAGTAATCTGCCAACTTTTGGATGTGGAAAAGCATTGCATTCCTGCCTGCGAAATAAGGGCGACAATTCAGTCCGCATAGCGCTGGTCCTCCCAGAGGGACCAATGAACTGCATCGCGTGATGATGCGTGCTGGGTGCAGTTGACCTTTGGTGACAAGTCGCTGCACACTGGTCATGGCCAGCCTCAGCACCCTGCCCCTTTCCTGCAGTGAAAGTGTCGTCCCCTTGAATTTGGCTTGTGGTGCATGTGGCAGGGTACGCTCGGCAAATTCTTCGAAGTCCAGAGCTAACTCTAAGAAGGTCACTGAACCCGGTTCTTGTGTCCAGGTCAGAGCCCTCAACCAACGCAGAAGATCGGCCAGGAAAGGCATTTCCCACGGCCACTCATGCTTTTTGGGGGTGCGGAGCAGTAGTGTGTCTTTCTCCCCACTATATGGTAGTGGCCCTACCAACTGTTGGTATGGGTACTGTCGCAACTGTTGTGACCGGGCGGTTCCTGGAAAAACGGCTGGGGCCTGCGCGTCGCGCACTTTCCGAGCTTGCAAGACAGCTACGAACATGGTATGCAATGTGTTCAAGAAGGTGTAGGCCCTCCCTGATTTGATGCAGTCATCTGGGATTTCAGGTGCCAGCCCACAACATCTGAGGCACGGAGGCCATTGATCTGGGGGGGGAAGGCTCGGTATGTGTGCGGCCGCATCGAGGACGTCAGGCAGGTGAGTGGTGCGTGCAGTGTGCCAAGCAGTACAGTGCCAC
Organism: Eutreptiella sp. 'Long Island Sound 2002'; assembly: GCA_964036045.1. Classification (NCBI taxonomy): domain Eukaryota; phylum Euglenozoa; class Euglenophyceae; order Eutreptiales; family Eutreptiaceae; genus Eutreptiella; species Eutreptiella sp. 'Long Island Sound 2002'. The sequence continues at coordinate 53,052,663 of OZ038392.1, read as the reverse complement.
AATATGTGTTCCTCGTCCTCTGGTGCATTGCCACAAAAAGGGCATGTCGAGGCCACGCGCATACCCCTCTGGTATGCCCTGAGTGCCGTCCAAGTGGCTCCAGAGAGGATGCCCCGGAGGATGGACCGCTGTAGTTCCGTGTCAAAAGCAGCCACACTGGGTTGTACCAGCTGCCTGCATGTGGCGTAATGGACCCCAGCAAAAAGTCGGGTGTGTGTGTGTGTGTGTGTGATCTGTACTTTTAGAGGTGGATCCTTGTGCAGCGTTGGGCTGGACGCCTCATTTGGCTCAGGTCTGCTGAGGCCTCTTTGTGACGTTGTTTCCCTCCCTTCTGCGGAATCAGAACCTCTGTATTTTGCTGGCTAGGTATCCAGAGTGTTCGCTCTCCCGTGCCTCGTCACGAAAAGCGGGCGGGCGACATCCTCGGCCACGGTCTCCTCCAGCCCCTGTGGAACTGGGGCTGGTGGGGACGGAGGGGGGGGTGTTTTCGGCCTCCTGCGTTTGGGGGCTGGAGGGGTGGGGGGTTGGTGTGGGGACCTCAGCAGACCCGTAGAGATACGTGCAGGCCCTTGCAGGCGTGGTCGTTTGTGGGGCAGTTGTGCATGTGCAGCAAGTGGGCGCTTCCGGCGCGCAGGCACTGGGGTGCACACTTTATGGTGTCCCCGCTGACAGCAGTGGCGCACTCCCCTTTGCTTGAGTGTGCACCTCGGGCACGGTGGCAGGCCATGCAGTGGGCACAGTTGCAGTTGCGGTCTGCGTGCTATGTGGTCATCAGCGTGATGTCCCAGCGCACAGCATGCTTCAGCTGTGCGCCGAAGTCTCTTGCAGGTCGTGCATGCGTCAGCAGAGTGCTGGGCACACTTTGACGGATCAGCCGGCGGCGCCGGTGGTGGCGCCCTGTGTGTGTTTGCGCGCCTGCGTGTCCCGGTGTAGGGGCGCTGTGGGAGCTTCCCATCCCCTATCACAGGGAAGAAATCAGCCGCAAAGGAGGAGCAGCCCCCCCCCCCCCCCCCGCCCTTTGGCAAAAGTGGTCTGCTCCGAGGACGGAGCCAGCCCCAACTGCAGATTCCCCTGGAGTGCACGCTGTAGTCGATGCTCCTCCACTTCCTGCGCTGTTCTGCGTGGCCTATGTGTGTACGGGCGCAGTTTGTGTATTCTGTTGAGACCAACCTTGGTGGCCCACGTGCGCTCACAGTATGCCGCTAACTGCTGAACGTGCATGTTCATGGCACTGCGGCAGGTGAAATAGGGGCGACAGTTCAGGCCGCAGAGTGCCGGCCCCCCCAAAGGAACTAAAGAGCTGCAGCGTGTGACCACACGCGCTGGATGCAAATGGCCTTTGGTGACCAGGCGCTGCGCATTTGCCATTGCCAGTCGTAAGACCCGGCCTCTCTCTTGCAGTGAAAGGGTGGTGCCCTTAAATTTTGCCTGTGGAGCGTGTGGGAGGGTGCGTTGCGCAAATTCCTCAAAGTCCAGTGCGAGTTCCAAGAACGTCACTGTGCCTGGTTCAGGGGCCCAGTGCAGTTCCCTCGGCCAGCATAGCAGGTCCGCCAAAAAGGGCATTTCCCACTGCCATTCCACCTTCTTAGGGGTACGCAGAAGAAGTAACCCTTTGTCTTCCGGTCTGGGGAGGGGTCCCACCAGTTGGTGGTACGGGTATTGCCGAAGCTGCTGTGAGAGGCTCGACCCCATGAAAAGCATGGCGGATTGTGTGTCTCGTAACTTGCGGGCCTGCAAAACGGCTACTAACATATTGTGCAGAGCTGTCATGAATGCGAGCGCTGTCCCTGACTTGACGCTGTCTGTGTCTAGCTCTGGGCCAATCCACAAAGTCGTAAACATGGGGGCCACTGGTCCATGAGGGGAAGGCCTGTGATCTGTGCTGCCGCCGTCCTGATGCCCGGCAGGTGGGTGTCCCGCACCGTACTCCAGGCTGAACACTGCCAAAAAATGTGCTCCTCGTTTTCCGGAGCATTGCCACAGTACGGGCACGTGGATGTGGCTCTGTGTGTATGTGTGTGTGTGGGTGACGCCCAACATTTTCATTAAGCTCATCGTGCTATCATACAGCACCCCTCTACAGCTCTGTCCCCATTGCAGCAATGTTTGGGTTTCTGCCTGTTGCAGCCTTTCCTCCCTCTCAGCACGACACAAACACTATGTACAGTTCATTCTTGTGCCCTACCGCGCCCTGCAGCCCCACATCATGCACCCCTTCCCTGCGCAAGGGCCCCCATGGGTGTGTGCCAAGGGACAATTTCCATCATGCGCAAACTGCGAGGTTCAACATTCCTACATTCCTACCAAGCTGCAGAACCATCAGAACCCCCATGGTGTGTGTGTGTGTGTGTGTGTGTGTGTGTGTGTGTGTGTGTGTGTGTGTGTGTGTGTGTGTGTGTGTGTGTGTGTGTGTGCCAAAGAATCCATTCGAATCTGCTCAAACTGCAAGGTTCAACAATCCTAAAGTCCTATCACTGCTGCAAACCATGAGTTCGATTGTTCTGCCCTGCAGGCGGGGCTGCCCATAAGAAAACACAAGAGGTGGCTATTGCGTCATGAATGCACCAGTCGTCAGATGATTCCCCAATCTCCACCTCCCAAGGACAAGAAGGGGTGAAAATGGGTGGCAGGGCAGCACCCAATATCCCTTAAATACCATCCCCAGCCTCAAATCCCCGAAAAAACATGACCTTCATGGACCACCAGAAAAATGGAACCGCCAAATTCCATGGTTCCAAAGGTTGCGGAAACAAAGTAGCAGATTAAGGTCCTGCATGCTGTGGGTAGGTACAGGGGTGAGCGCAGAGATCCAAAGGTTGCGGAAACAACACCTGCTGTTCCTCTGTCAAGGGCGTAGCCCTCACAAGGGGGGGGGTAACTGGTAAATCCAATTGCATACAGGCTCTCGTGGACTGGCCAGACTGCAGGGCTGCCAGATAGGGCATGACTGCATGAAACGATCCTGTTTGAACAACCCTGCTGCGCATGTGCATGGCGTTTGCCTCACTGCCCACGGGTTGTGCACAGAGGCAGAGGATGGGGGTGTTGGTGTGCCCCCAAACAGCCTGGAGATGCAAACCATGAGAATACTCAGAACCTAAATGGATACAGACACCTGCAGATGGTCTGCACCCACTCGAAAGTATGCCAATGGTTCGGTCAGTGGATTGATCGCTGTGGCTACAAAATGAATGTGAACCGGCAAAGTCATGGCTGAACCACGAGATACAAATATCCTCCTAACCCCAAATGTGCAATGATAGGGGCTGATACTCAAGTCTGTTTGCATGCAACAACTAGACTGAGAGCACGGCACCAAGGCCCGACTGGGCGCATAGGATGCAGTCTGATACGTAGAGGCCATACAATCCTCCAACTAATCTAACACTAGACAGCCTCCATATGGACTGCAGTGCACGCATGAAACGCGATGGATGCATGAACTGGGAAGTGGCTATTTCCATGCATTGATGTGTACATCGTCTGCAGTCAAACCATTGGGCCGTGCAGTGCAGTACCGTTGAGCGAGTCTTCTTCAGGCCCCCTGGCATTGCTGCACTGCAACAACCCTTTATCGGTCAGCACCTCGTATGGGTAGCGCTGTACAATACGTGTGAAAAGGGCGAGCAAGAAGGGTCTCAGCATGCCTGACGCTACCGCTCGTCAGACACGCTTGGATGAAATTGCATCCTACTCAGTCAAGCATGAGATCAATGCAGAATCTACTGCGCTGTGTGTGGTGTGTGCTCCTGCACACAGCACCTTGCGCGGGCACTGTGGCTGGGGCTTGGCAGCGCTCTGGCTCTATGCTTGCCCCCATCGACGGGGGATGAGTATGAATCCCATGCGATGGGTCCAGGTCAGACGCTGGTGGCAACTGTGGGTCTCACGCACTTGTCAGCCTGACTCTGAGAAACAGCCAAAAGAGAAAGGTTAGTCCACCAAAACACACAGACCCTGTGAGGAGCCGCAAGGTGCGCGCTGCACGGTCGGGAAGCTTGGAAATGCGCTGTCGCAGATAAAAATACAGCCTGCGCCCGGGACCAACCAGAAAGAAGCCCGCGACGCAACACAACACACTATTGCACAAAGCCATGCAGGCAACAACTGTGAGGATGGTACTGATCACCAGCTGCGGCACGTTCCAATCATCATTGGTCTGTTCAGTCTCCGTCCCCTCACAGAAGATGGACTTTGCAGAAGCGAAATCCTTGGTATTCTTGTCGGCAGGGCCCTTGCACTCCTCGATGGTTGGGCATCCCTGTGTCGGCATATCCTCTGCTGCCTCTGAGATTGCCACATGGCGGTGTGCTCTTCCGGGCGCATAATGCGCCCCCGCACCGAAGATCGGCTCTGGTTTGTTGAGGGGGGCGCGCTTGCGGAGTTGACCCTCGCAGGCGGCCGGCCTGGAACATGCGACTGGCCACGGAGGGACGGCGGGCTGCGCAGCGCCAGGCCACGGAGGTGGCTGACGCTTGCTCTTGCCACAGCCACGGCTTTGGCCGTGGCCCGGGTCGACACCGGGCTGCACATGCGGCGAGCTGTGGGGCACTTTGCTGTAGCTGCGGCCGTGCGGTTCCCAGGGCCTCGTGCACGGGGAAGCGGAGGCCGCATGTTTCAGCAGGAGCTGCGGGGGCTGGACGGGCGGCAACGCGTGGGCCTGCTTGGGACTGCCCGCCGGCTGTCCAGGGCTGCGGGGGAGACTGTCGTGCCATCCGGGGGGCGAGGAGGGCACGGCGTTGCTGCGGCTCCGGCCGCGTCCGGACGAGGCGGCGGAGGACGGGCTGGCGGACAGGGACTGGGCCGCGGGGCCGGGCCGGGCCCGGCCATGGCCGTACGCGTGCGCGTCCAGGTCGACCTTGGGGGACCCTGAGGAGCACGACACGGCGCCGGCCCTGCCGTGGCCGTGGGGCCAGGGCGGGAACCCGCACTGGGAGGAGCTGCAGGAGGCACTCGCAGGGGACCCCCGGCCGTGCCTGCAGACCTGCGAATCGCACGACTGGGGGCTGATGGAGGAGTTCGACAACGACAGGGCGCTGCTGCAGCTGCGGGGGCGGGTCTCGGAGTCCGTCCCTGGCGGGCTCCAAGGGCGCAGGAGGGGCATCACTTTGCTCCCTCTGCGGCCTCTAAAGCTACCCGACTGCGGACCAGGAGGAGGCAACTGGGGGGACGAGCAGAGTGGCGGTGCAGTCCCGGAGCCGCGGCCCTGACTGGACTGGGGGCTATAGGGCACCGGTTGGGGGGGCGACGAGGGCTGTGCATGACCACACATGTGGCCGCATGGGGGGGCCTCCGCTGCCGCATTGGTCAGCCAAGGGGTCCAGGGGGGCAGGGCATTGCTGCGGCTGCGGCTGCGGGTGTCATCCGGCAGTGCGCAGTGGGGCCTCGGATCACTCGGCCTCGCTTTGGATGAGAGGTACGAAGTGATGGACGGCCTCGCGCTGGTGGCGTCTTCGGGCTCCGCGGGACCGGACCCCGGCGGAAGGTGCAGCTCCACCAAAGACCCGGTCCTGACCCGTAGCGCCGCTCTGGTATTGGGGGAGCTCCCCATGGAGAGCCACGCATGTGCTGGGAGTGCGGCGCTGCTGCTGCGGGCTTCGGGATCCTGCCGCATGCACCGGTGCAGAAAGTCATGGGCAGCTCGGGAGAGAAGCCCCGGTGGCAGCACTGCACGTTGGAACTGGCCGGCAAGCTGGAGGCACGGAGGACCTCCTGACGCCATCTCCACGAGCGTGCACCCCACGCTCCATACATCAGCAGCCTTGGAAAACGCCTGGCCGGCAATCACTTCAGGCGCCATCCATGCCGCAGCGGCAGCTCGTTGGCAATTGGGCGAGCCTGGGCGCACAATCTCCTGCAATGACACCAGCGCCCCGAAATCCGCAAGCTTGATCTCTCCATCGTGGGTGACAAGAATGTTCGCCCCTCGAATGTCCCGATGGACTACGTCCTGTGCATGCAAGTAGGACAGCCCAGATACAATTTGCTTCATGTAGGTCTGGATCATTGGCTCCTGGAAGGGACCGAACTGATTCAACATCCTCGCAATGTTTCCACCTGCGATGTACTCCGAGAAAATGCAGAAGCTGGTGGCCTTTGTGTCGGTCCCCAGATATCTGACGACATTGGGATGGGACAAGCTTGTCATGATTGCAATTTCCTGCTGCAAACGCAGCACTTTGGCTTGTGTTTCTGCACAAGTGTCGCTTTCAGGCATTGGAACCTCCTTCATCGCCAGCAGTTCTCCCGTTCCCTGATTCAGCCCCAAAAAGACAGTGCTAAACTCACCTCTGCCGAGCACTCGTCCCCGGGACCAATTAAAATCCGGTGACGGCAACGAGCAGCAGGATGGACCCGAAGATGTTGAAAGCGGGCCACGCCCATTGCACTGCTTTGAGTCGAGCAGGCAAGCTAACTCTGCCTCGTCCCAAATGCGGCTGTTGTTTTCGAATGGACCGGTCACATCAGAAGAGGTCAGGCCACATTCAGGGGAATTGATAGGGAAGTCTTTGTCCAACACAGTGCCCTCCTCTAAAGCATCAGCTGTTAAGACTTTCCTGTCAAAGTCTGCGGTTTCAGACACACTTCGGTGAACATGCGGAGATGCTGGTGGGCCTTGGTAAACAATGCGCATCGATTGTAATTGGTTCGTCTCTCTGTGGTGCTCAATCGCCTCAAACCAATCCTCGTCATTGTCAATTGCAATTAAATCCAAGTCCACGTCCTCCCAAAAGATTGCATGATCCGAAACTTGTTGCTGTGCATGTTGAGAGATAATGTGTTTGAGTTCTTCGAAACTATGCACAAGCGGGATCGGCACCACCTTGAAATCCGCTCCATCCTCCAACAAAAGGTCAATGTGCACTTCTCTAAAATGCATGGTATCAAAAAAATAGACACTCAGAAAATTCTCAATGAGAAGATCTGGAACAATGAGGTGGATAGCGAAGGGAGAATGACGTGGGCCTGAAAGGGTTGGGTTTGCTTCACTGCAGTTAGCTCCAAATGCGCCTGCAACAACCACAATCTTCATTGCCCAATGTTCAATGTGACATCCTCATTGAGAGCTCAGTCCATGTGCCATTTGTGCAAGGTTCTGGTTAGGGTTCGAGTCAAGTTGCCTTCATCTTTCTCCTGCCCCTTGCCTAGTTTGCTGTCACTTGCTGGGCCTGTGGGGTGCAAACATTCAAACATTTCTGATGGTTAAATGCCCTGTCCGCCACTACAATCAATACCTCTATTGGGTCAGGGGTGTCAATACAGGTCGGGGTCATCCAGGGTCAGCACTTGCTTAGGCTGGTCTCACCCAGCCACGTTGACCTTGATTTGAAAATTCCCTTGATGCAAAAAGCCCTTAAATTAAATTTAAAAAAAAAGTCCTTAATTTAAAAAAAGGTCCTCAGTTTGAAAAAAAAAAAAAGGCCAAGTTATAAAATTCCTTGATTCAAAAAGGTCCTTGATTTAACAAAATCCTGGATTTCAAAAGTACTTGGTAAAAAAAAGTCATCGATTTTAAAAAAAAAGTCTTTGATTTAAAAAAAAAGTCCGAACTAAAAAAATTCCTTGATTCAAAAAGGTCCTTGATTTAACAAAATCCTGGATTTCAAAAGTCCTTGGTCTAAAACGACCTTGATTTAAAAAAAAAAGTCCTTGATTTAAAAGTTTTTGTTGGTCCTTGGGCCTAGGGGCCTGGTGGGTTGAGGTGTTTTTCGAGTTGAATTATTGTTGCTTCACTGCCATTGTTGGGGCCCTATAATATGACCAAGAGTGCCATCGCACAAGCTAGGCTCAAGGCCCTTATTTGAAATTTTTGTACCATGTCCCGCAGTTGTGCCTGCAACTGAGCCTTGTTGAGGACCCATGCCAAAAGGAAAAAGTGGTCACCCCAATTTACATGTAAGAGCCATATAAGAACTGTGCTCATCATCTGGGGTGGTCCCCCAATTTTATGCACAAGAGCCATAAGAACTGCGCCCACCCCATTTCAAGTACAACATCTGTCAGAGCTCCGCCCATCATCTCACCCATTGCCCCGGCTGTGTTCTACCAAGACCCTTGAATGGGGCCTAGGTAGTGATGTGCTTTTAGTGTATTGTTCCACCAAAAAATGGCGGTCTCAACGGTCAAGTTGCAGTGTCGGTATTAGGCCCCGGCTCCGGCTGCTCCCCACAACGTTCATCATTTATCATGGCCTAAAATGAGGGCGAAGGGCGTGCCGCCCGCCAGGAACAATTCTCTTACACCATAGAAATAGTGAAACTTGGAACAAGAAGGAAAAACCACCATCCTTGCTTATAGAAATGGTACCCCCTTTTGGGGGGGGGGGCTGGGGGTGCACGTTGATCATGGACACCATTGCTCTCTACAATGGAGAGACTATGGTCCGAGCTCAATGTGCAAAGCGTGGTAGGGGATCTCACCCTTCACCGGTAGTTTTGGTCTCACACAAGGTTTTCGAACGCTCCCCTCGGCCCCTCAAGCTGGGATCATAGCCACTGCAGAGTTTGGCAAGTTCATAGGATGCAGAATGTACAGTCAGAGGTGCAAGATGCTGGCACATTGGTGGCCTGCTCTGCATGTGACCTGTGCTGTCCTGCTGGCCCTCCCTACATGTCCCCCTGTGCCCCCTGATAACCCACAAATGCTTTGTCGTGAAGGAACAACTTCACTCTTGTAAGGTGGGCTGATAGTCATGGCAAAGCTAGCATTGCTGGCGGAAGAGAGAAGCACACTGAGAATTAAAAAAAGCTGAATGAACTCCATGCGGGGAATCAAGGGGTAGACCCGCGATTCCTGAACTTGATTCGTTTCCTTCTGGATCTACATGTGTCATTGGCGTCAGTGCTACAGCTATCCAAGTCGGCGAAGAGGCATCTCTCTACGGACTCCTGTGGCTTTGGGTCTGGCAGTGTATGGGTGCGCAAATACAAAGGCTAGGATGTCGGGGACAGTGCCTTCTTATCCCTAGAATGCAGGCAAGCGCCTGTCATTGGTTCAAGCCCCAACGCCCTCCATACAGACAAAGGAGAAGGGGTCTCCTGTGGCATGGGCATGCCCAACACTGAGCACACCACCGATAGTGGTATTTGTTTCAAGATCGTCCGAACCTGCCTGTGATGGTGTGTTAAACAAGGCAATTGCCAGTGTTGTTTCCATGTCTGAGTCACACACTGGGGCTACCGGACTTGGACTGTGGGACAACTCCTCCTTGTCCGGTGAAGGAAACTTAAGAGTGGGGTGGTCTTACCCCCCCCCCCCCCCGCTCTGCGAGGGCATCCGTCTTGTCGTTGCCCGGGATGCCCTGGTGTGAGGGCGACCGGGCCCATCTTGTGGTATGTTGCGTCATGTCTGTGGCTAACAGCAGAGCCTCCCACAGGTCTGAGCTGGGAACTGGGCCCGTGGGGAGGCACCACTGCTGTCATTGCGACTCAAAGGCTTTTCCGGCCACTCCGTCCAGCACATAACACGAATCCCCAAAAATTATAGTTTTTTGAGATACCTTCACGACCGCCAATATGGCCGCCTTTTGGGGCTTTGGGGGCTTTGGGGGCTGTGTGCCCCATGCATACACAATAGTATGACAATGAACAGCCTGCACCATCTACGGTTGGAATTATTCCCAACACGTGCCACACCTGTGCCGCAAGGGAGTAGCCCTCAATGCCACCGATGTGCGCCGCTATTCATTCCTTGCGCCCAGCTCCCTGCACCTAGACGTGCTAAACTTTGTTTGCTACAGGCTCTTGGAGGAGAATTTGCACGACACACTGCGTTTGTATTAACTATCCCGTCTATCCCGACTAGTGTAGAACACCCTGCCCCCAATGCTCAACTCTATAACAAATAGCAAAAGAGGTACGAGGATCCCCTACCGGAAAGGGGCCAGTCCATATCCCCGGCTGGAAAGGGGCCGGCCACATCCCCAACCGGAAAGGGGCAAGGCCATGAGGCAAACCGTCCCACCCAGCCACACACTCACCCATCCGTATGTAACCACTGCAATCTGGGGCGGGCCAAAAGAGGGGTAGAATCCACCCAAGAAAACAGGGGTAGAAACCAGAAAGGGTGAAAAAGAAATGCGTGGCGCATGCGCAGCACGCTAATACTCCCTGCTTGAGGCTCAAACATACACCCCCCCCCCTTTGTATAAGCTACGCCAATGTACACAATTATTACGGTCCCTATGCCTACTGTAGCTTGGCCATGAAACGGTTGTCTAGCGATAGGTCCCGACCGACACACCTACGCCCATTCACAATGCAATGTCACAAACACGGCGGCGGCGGCCGCCGCCGCCATAGATATTCCACCGTTTGTCCGCAGATACGGGATACGGCGCCGGAGGCGCCGCCACAGATTGTCTGAAATGTTCCCACAATCTTGATTAGGTACAGACACTTCCCATCCCCGTCTCACTCCTACGCTTGCACGTGTCACTGAACGCGGACGATCCTGACGAGTCCTCCGATGAACTGTCTAGGCCCCCTGAACCAATGACTTCCGAATGGGATCCCCCTTCGCTGTCACTGTCACTAGGCTGGTCTGATGATGTCACTTCATTGGGCATCTCTTCCAGCCCTAATTGTTCCCATGCGGCCTCCAGCCGCGGTCGCTTCGGCGGGGCCCGTTGGTTATGGGGGTGAAACCGCCGCCCCACCTCCGCCAACGCATCCGCCTCATGGTTGCCATGCACCCCGAGATGTGACGGCACCCAATGTATTTGCAACTCCTCCCCCGCCGTTTCTCTTTCCCATAAAATCTGCTCCTGCAGGTCTCTATGTCCCACCTCCCCACTGGCCGTGCTCCACCCCTGTTGTCGCCTTTTAGGAGACCACTCCATAATCCGTGATGGCGTGATGGCCACGTTTGGCCCACACAAAAAGGGCGTGGGGGGCCTTAGGCTGACAAACACAGTGGGTAGAGGATCTTAGGGATGTGTTAATTTCATGGGTTTGGAATGTATTCCTTGCCAGTGCAACTTGACAAGGGGTACAACAGCCCGCATTTACTGTCGGGGTGGTATGTCAATCATGTTAGTTGGGGAGGGGATGTTCCATTTGTCGCGAGGACAAGTGTGACGACCCTTGGCCGCTTGAGGATCTACTAGCATGCACACGTCCACACCCCACGGGGGTGTGAGCATTTCCTCCTCTGTGCTGGTTGTTGATGTTCCCAACATTGACCTCTGAGGTTGGGGGTTGGTTCTCCTGCATCTGCAGGGGCTCCCCCAACACATACACATGGAATTTTTGTCCCGCATATCATCTTGTTCCTCACTACCCTTTTCGGGGCGTCTAGGGTAGATGGAGATGCGGCCGAACGGTGGGGCAAGGGGCGGCAGTGGCATCGCCCCACATTGGCCAGATGGCCAGTGCAGGAGCTACAGGGGGGGGGGGGGGATCAATGGTCGGTATCCATCGACCGAATGTCCCTGCCATAGTTGCAGGGGGGTAGGGCCTCAAATGGTCAGGTTGCACGGTCCGCATTAGGCTCTGGTCGCGCCTGCCCCACGACTGTCATCGCCCCTGTCCATCGGCCGTTTTACGTCTCAATCTCACTCCAAAGAGTGATCTCAGGTTCATTCCTAGTCCCTATGGCCTCACGCCGCACTCGCCTGCTGGACTCTATTGGGTTATGCGTACATGCCGGTCAAAGGTCACTCCCTCCCCGTGTTGCTGTGATCGCTGGCCCCACTCGGCCACACCAAGTTGGGCTTAGATGGGTCCTTAAGTTTAAAAACCCTGTGGATACAGGTGTGGTTATAGTTTGTGACGTACCAACATGCAACATTCAGGGGGTGCTGCATGACACCGTGGAGGCCGTGGAGGGAGAGTCCGGCGCGGGCGACGCCGAGCGGGACCTTGTGACGATGCTTCAAAGTCCATCGCCTGTTGGGGGGGTAGGGGCAAGTTGTTGCACTGCGTGCACACTGTGTGCATACTGCGCACGTAGAGGCCGGGATACTCACCCAAGAATACCTTTCACCTGACTGGTTGCACAGCGAAGCAGCAAAGCCCACATGAGAACAACCAAACTACCTTTAACTTGGTACTCCACTGTCCCTATGAACAAACCACTCAACCTTATAAAGTCCGCTAGCTTCGAGTGTTTCGGTGCCCATGGCTTCGCTCTTGTAGGCGGCGATGAGGTGTCACTTGACTCGGAGCGCGGGGATGCATTGTCCGTGGTCTCTTGGGTGATGGGGACCGCAAATAGGGTAAAGGGCATAGGAATAGGGACTGCTGGCATTGTTGAAGCAGGTGGCAATGGAGGGCGATGCACCCCCTAGGGAATGCCGTGCACGCAGTGCGCAGTTTTGGATGTCGGCAAATACTCATACCCTACTTTTGGCCCCTTTTGACAAGTTTTTGGTTCCACTGGGGTCTTTTTAGCTTCTTATGCATTTGGGATGTGGCACATTTGAATTGTCACCCTTCGTTGCCCATTTTCAACCATTTTTTTCCATCCCCCATATTGAATTCTCCCCATTATGGGGACCCCGAGAAGGCAGGGGTGATGTAGCCATATATAGCCCGTGGACCTTCAGGCGTTTGTGGTACGGCCTTCATCCCCACCACATCACTGTCCTCGCTTGCCATCAACAAGTGTGTCGCGTCCACGCTCAGAATCACCACCGCCCTCCGTCATGGGAGATAGGGGGTGGGGCATTCGGAAGGTTGTGCGAGCCGTTCCTATCCGAAAGGGAGTGGTCGAAGGTCCGCCTGTTGCCGGGGTGCAGTTTTTGCTTCCCGGTACTCTTGGCACCACAACTGACCACTGTGGTGTTACGGCTGGGGAGGACGTGCGGTGCCTCTTTGTGATCGGCACCAGGGTGCAGACCTCAATGTCCCATAACGGTGAGGGGGGGGGGGGGGGGTGGCTATGATTTTGCCGGTGTAGTTGGTTGCGTGGCCGGCGGCGTGTCCACACCCAAACCCGTACGCGGTGCTGATTCTGGGGAGCGTGGTTGCGTGAGGTCCGCTTCCTCCCACCCCCACAGCGACTCCTCCTCTTGCATCGGGGCGTCTTCCTCTTCCATTGGATGGGGGCGGATTGAAATACGGCCAAACAGGAGCAACAATCTGCGTCGCCCCACATCCGCAAGGTGGTCAGCCCTGCTGTTCCCTTTGATACCAATGTGCGAGGGGACGTGGAGCCATTTGATTTCGTCCCCTGGATGGTCCATGAGTTCAAGGATTGCGTCCACAGATCTACATGTTTCACTGGCCCTGCAGTGTTGCACCATTTGTGTCTGCGCCACCTCTGTGCCCAGCCTAGCACCCCATTTACGGGACAGATGAGGGATCTGTGGCCTTTCTGGTGCCCTTGTAGACTGCGCAGCGCTGCGCGCAGTTCCCCACGGTTATTGGTTTGGAGTTCCCCACGGTTATTGGTTTGGTCCTCGTTTACTGGGATGCGCTCTACTGTATCCCTATGACCGCCGAAAAACACTCCATATCCTCCCACCCACCCCACCTCCGGGTGTTTCTCTGCTGACCCGTCAGGGTAGATGATGTGCCACCCTTGCAAGCGATATTCATGAATGATGGCCTCGTACTTGGCAGCCATTCCCTCTGCATTTTCGAATTTTTTGCGCTGTTTGTGTTTGGGGACGTACAGTTTGCAAACCCCGACGCCATCCCCGACAACAAACCCGGACACAAACCCGGAGACAAACCCGGACACGACCCCGGACACAAACCGGGACACAAACCTGGACACGCCACTGCCACTCTGGGACGCTGCAGGACTGTGTGTTCATTCATGGATGTTAGGGCATGTATCAACAGTGAAATTTCCTCTTTCGGCAGGGTTGGGGGGGGTGTTCTTCCCACCCCAGTAGCACTTTCACCCACAGCGCCAGGAACTGGTCCCAGGTGGGGCGTCCCCTGTTGCCATGCAGTTTGTGCATGCACCGTTGTGACCATAACGCCCCGGTTGCCAATTGGCCAGGCGGGCTCCCACAGGGAGTTTCCTCCATAACGCTGTCTGTATGAACTGTATATCAGCTGGGGGAGGTGAAGCTTGTTCCAGGCCTGCCACACTTCTGGGGCCTGTCGGGGCTCCTCAGGCGTGAGTCTCATCAGGTACCTCAGCATTACACGACAGCTCCAGCCAAGCCAGAAAGTCGGCTTGGATTCATCCGGGGTCGTGGGGCGTGGCCTGGGCCGTGCGCTTAGGAGGTGCATGCCTGCCTGGCAAACTGGCGCCCACGTGCGGGGGAGGGACCCCCCCCCCCCCCTCCAACGCTTCCAGCTGCGCCGCCGTCAGTACTCCCTGCCTGATCAGGGTGAGAAAAATATATTGTCATGTGTGTCTTGGAACCACACTGAGTGCCACAGGGGCATGTCCTTCAGCATTTCCTCACTGGGCGTTGCTACGGGGGGTAGGGGGGGGTTCAGTGTAGGAGGGTACCACAGCTGGGGTGGGCGGGCTTTCATTTGTGAGGGGGGTTGTCGATACAGCCCTCTGGCTAGCCTCCCTCCCACCCAAAGGGCTCCATTGACGGCCCCCCCAAAATCCTACCTAAATTGACCCCTGGGCCCAGAGGTGACCCGGACCCAAAATTTGGCGAAAAATGAAAATGGGATCTTTTGGAATCACCCCGTGGAGGGGGTTCAGAAAAGGCATCATTTGCCATGTATTTGATGAAAAAAATTGAGCATTTTCAATGCTCAAAAAGACCTTTCGGCGCCTTCGGTGCCAGAGTTCATAATAACGATTAATGGTCCTCTCAGGTGAGCCCTTTTCCCGAAACCCCCCCGCCCCCGCCCCTGCAAGCGAAACCCCGACTTCCCCTTGGGAACTCCCGTTCCCCTTGGGAACCCCCGTGCTGCATGATTTGGTGTTGTTGCAGCCCACCTTCCCGCCTTTTCATGCCACTCCTAATACAGGATACCACCAAAACACACCGGGGTCTGGGACTGTGGTCTCTGCACACGTTAGGTGTGAATCACAACACGAGCCATGCTCTACAAGCAGTCATCCAGAGTGGACATCAATATGTGTATAATCCGCCATGCATCATCAGAGAGACCACGGCGGAAAACGGTGTCAGAATCGCCTGCAAGCCCCAAAGGGCGCTCAACAGAAGCTGTAAGATGAACGTAGATGAGAAACTGGGCGGCCAGAACTCCACCACATTTCTCCCAAAGGGAGACAACACCTGCAGGAGTTTGGATGCCTGGTTGCCCAACACGTCAGTATTGCATCGACAGCCAGGAAACCAGGGTTCACGCATGGCGGCATACTTACCAATATCGGAGTCCTATCTGAATCCTTTTTGTGGCACTGCTCCACATGGGAATCCTGCTCTGTGCTCTGCTTTCAAAGTTGCCACAAGATCCTATATAAAGTGTATGCCCACTAACCCCCCACCCACCCACTAGGCAAATCCCCAAGGCGATTTGGGGATGAATTTGCCCACATGATGAAAGGGAATAGGGTTAGGGTTGCGGACTAATCACCCCTGAGCATCGTGAGGGCCCACTGATATCATGGCCTCTAGAGGACCTGGGCAGCCAGATTAAAACAGGGTTGACAGCCAGGGCAAGATGTTGCATGGTAGTCATCAGCGAGGTTCCATTTTTTTTTGATCAAATAGGCCAGTTCAGAGAGTGCCAGGAGCCGCTGTGGGTCCGGTCTCAGCAGTGCCACGCAGACAAGTGTATTGTTCACCGGATGTTGCTGGCTGAGGTACTGGTGGTGTGGACTCTAGAGGGTCAGGCATGCGTTCTGGTCAGGGGTTATCCTCTCGCCCACATGTGCGAATGCTAGTCCCGTTCGGCCCTCGCCGGCTGCGGCTGACACACTAGTGGTCGGTAGCTGACACTGCCGGACCTGGACACTTCCAGGCAACATAAAGCACATCCAACTGCTATGGTACAACATTGAAGAGGGGTATGTACAGATCCCGGTCTGGGGGGGGGGGGGTAGCACAAGGCCTCGGGATTTGGGGGGGGGGCATGTATGGGAAGGGGGGGGGTCTGGAACCCAACAATCTGTGAAACAAAAATGGCCCAAAGCAATTTCTTGTTTGAAACGTTTCATTTTTTTCCCACTCTCACATATGGGTCCGGGGGGGGGGGGGGTAACCCCCCTCCTCCTGTAGCTGTCAGCTGTTGTAATTGGGGGGAAACCCACAATAAGGAGGGACACCACATGGGGGGGGTGGGGGGTCAGAACACAGGGGAGATCACCGGCCACTCTGAATCTGGCAGCAGGGCCACCAGGAGACCACAGATGTATGGGTCTGGCACCTCACCTGGTGAGAATTCCCCCGACCGAGGGCCAGGTAACCTCCGTCCTGGTGCGTCTGTGTCGCAGCCTGTCGGCCTCCATCCCGGCCTCATAATGTACAGACCCCCACCGGGCCCGCCGGTGGGGCCGGTGGGCCCCACCACACTGGGCCCACCGCAGCACCGCCATTGCTGTACCCTGTACCCTGCCGCCATTTGACGGCCGTCTCCTGAGGATAGGGCTTCTGTCTGGACCCAACCCTGCCGACCCCTCCAGGCATGGCTGGAGGGCCATGAAATCATTCCGTCTCTGATAGCTCATAACAAATTGCAGCAAACAGCCGTTCACTGTAGTAGGAAAGCTTGTGCACTGCATGCACATGCAGTCAACCTCACGAGAACAGAAACCCACCCAAAACCATCATCAGTGATCAGAACAAGCTTGCCCTGAGTGCGAGGCACCCCCAAGCAGTTGGTGGAGGACATTGTGTTCTTCAACTCTTGGAAACACTCCGCCTGCCTGCGGTCCATCTCCAGGGTGTATTCATTGTTATCAGGTCGGTTAGAGGTGCTGATGAACAGGTGAAATTATGGGTATGTGCCAAAACTAGGGTTCACGTCGATGCCGACATACAAAACTTTGCACTGTGTGCCTCGTGCCTCGTGCCCTGCTGCCAGGCTCAGAAGTGTGTTGGCTCAGGTTCTAACGGCACCCTCCATCCAGCGATGTGACGCACGCGGGAAAATGTCTCAGGGGGGTCACACACCCATACCTCATTGTACCAAATTATGAGCAGGAGACCCTAATTCGGCTGGAGGCTGGGGGGAGGGGGGGGTCCTGGAGCCTGCCTCCGGGGCCATGATCTCATCACAAACTGTGCACAAACTACGAGGTTCTCGCTCTGCTGTCAAGCTGCCGGGGGGGAGGGTCTGGGGTGGACCTACCTCTTTCTAACGGTTCAGTTCGAGCACAAGTCTCCCTGAGGGCTAGGGGTGTACGTCCCGAGTCTCATGCTTGGGCTTGGAGGGCGAAGGGTTACAACACACTTTTTTGCACAGAGTTGAGGTGGGGGTTGCTCCATGAAGGCCGGTTGGGTACCGTACAGTACAGCCGGTGTCCAGTGCCATGTCCTTTGTGCGACGTGCTGTTGTTACTCGAGGTTGGTGTCTATTGGGAGTGTGCTTGTGCATCAGCGCAGTCTCATTGCTCATCATTGCAGCATCTGCTGGTGCCGGGATTCCTATGCAGTCATTCCCACGACAGTGATATTCTGCACCCTCCGCCACATCCGGCATGCGGGGTGCACCACAAAGGCCAGTTGCCCAAGCTTGGCCCAAACATCCCATCCTAAATTATATCAGACAGCGGGGAGCGGGGCTGAAGAGCAGGCTAATGCAAAACTGCCCAGGAGCAGGACCCGCTTTCGGCCAGAGTAGCCAGAAGGACCCCCTGCAATGAAGCAGCCAACAGCGGTGGTGAGGAGGAGGAGGACTGGATGGAACACTGGCTTAGATTGCCCTGCTATGGTGGCAGCACGGCACGGGGGCTATCCACCACTTGCCACTGGCGTCCGCCAAGTCAGGCGTGATCAGAAAGAGCTGGATCTTACCGAGTCGGACACAGGACGCAGCTCATTCCTACTGAGTCCCAGTTGCATGTGCCGCTAGCATTACCAAGTGGCATATGGTGCCGCGCTGATTCCCAGCGAACCTGCATTCCCCTGCCGGACACTAGTGCGATCTCTGCTATCCACTGTACACAAACCGCAGCAGCGAGGCCCGCAAGGTGTTCAGCTCTTCGATCGGCAGTTCGTTGGAGCTCGAGAACTCCTGCAGACGCTTGAGCTGCTCCAAAGCAGGGGCCTGCAACGCGGTGGCTTCGGCCTGCAGCTCCTGCTCCTTCGCCGCGAGCAGGCGCCCCTCGCCCTCCGCGTCCTGGATTGCCTTCTGCAGCCGCGCCACGTGCTGTTGGCGCGCCTGCGCGACCGCCCGCTTGTGCTCTGCCACACTGGAGGGCCCCTGGGCGCCCCCATGCGACTCCAATAGCCGTTGCTGTTTGTACGCGAGTCGTGCCGTCTGCAGGGCCCTCGCGGTCTGGGGATCGGTTAGGATGGAGCGGATGTCCTTCAGCAGATTGTACTGGACCAGGAACTGCAGGTTCTGTTTGAAGTACTCGCTCGTGGAGGCGTCGACCTTCAGAGTATTCACGCTTTCCAGGTCCTCCGAAAGCCACTCGGAGACCAGGTCCTCCCAGAGCTCTTCGAGTGCAAGGCAGTCGACGTTATCGGTCATTGTGACACAACCAACAGACGCTGAGGCATTGGGCAAGGGCTGAAGGAATGGGATGGCTCAGCCCACCAAGGCACACAGTGCAGCTGAAGGCATTCAGTTCGGGGTCGCTTCCGGCCCCTCCCTCCCCCACTCCCTAGGAGTGCTCTCGAAAGGAGTGTTATACGCCCCCCATGTCCCTCCCTCCCTCCCTGAGCCCGTGCTGTGCACTATTTCTCACTGGAATCATTTGCTGTGTCTCTCACAGAATGTCTCCGCCCCCATCTCCCTCCCTCCCTCCCTTGTTGTTGCGGAGGAGGAGCCTCCATAAGGACTGCTCAATGGACAGGGCCATTCAATTGGTGGGCTAGAGTTCGGGCGTTGCACCACCATAAATATTCATGCGTATATCCATCCAACTGTCCAACGAAGATACGAGGCAGACATACCCGGGTGCGAGGGAATGACGTCCTATATAAGATAAATGTCGACATGCGTCCAGCACCGGCACGGCAACAGACCGGAGACCCGAAATGCAGCCAATCGTCCGTACGTTAGGTGAAGTTAGAGACCCATTTCGAGTTACAAAACTACTTCTTTTGGGCATCCTCCAAGTGGGACAATAGGGTCAAGGAAGAGCTAAGGTCCGAGCAAGTGAGGAGCCATGGCTGGAACCCACATAGGATTGGGGAGAGGGGTGTTGGTTGGAGGAGAAAAAACATGTGTGAATGGAACCAATATGCAACATCCCCTCGCACAGCCCGGCATGCAGGACAGTATCCACACACCCCTCAGGGAACGGTCCCCGAATGACCATGCCTGCAGTGTCAACAACTGCAATTATTGCAATGCGCTTACTGGGAGCCACTTTTTCTTTCGGCGTCATGGGCTGATAAGGCGGATAACGGTGTTTCCACCCTCTTGGGACTGTGCGAGGTGGAGCCATTTCAAGGGCGGCGGGCTGCAATGTACCGTACAAACACGAATATCTTTAAAATACGAATATTTTACAAAAACGAAAACAGTTAATATTTCGCAAAAAAATTGCCACTAAACAGCCCCCCAAAATTTTTTTTGCAATTATTTTCAATTTGCGAGCCGACATCTGTGTATGGAGCCCCTAAAATAGATCTATTTTTTGCGATTAATTTTTGTCCAACTGCCATTTTGCGTTTGATAAGGTATGCTCACTGCTGCTGTTTGGAGAATGTCTTACCCCTCTGTATGTATATGGTCCTTGAGCACTAGTATGTAGGGCACAGGCAATATCCTAGTGGTCAGTGCACACTCATTACATTCTCTCCGGATTATTTATTTAATTAACCTAGTTTTTTGCGAAATCCTCTGTCCGGAACGCCAGAATTTTTTTACAAAATTTGCGTTTCTTGTTTTTTTTTTTGCGCTCAGAAAAAAACACCCGGGAATTACATATTTTGGCAAAATATTTTTCAAGTACTAATAGTTTTTTGTACGGAAACGGCAAGCAACATGACAACGAGAAAGAATGAACCAAAGAAGATGACATCGAGCAGACAGATGATACTACAGGCAAAGCACAAAATTTGCCAAGGCACAAAGAATACAAAGTTTCAGAATTTGGGGGAAACTGCCAAAGAGAGAGGGCACACAAACAAAAGGGACGAGGCGCAACTAGGGAAATGCATCCAAACGCCAAATGGGGGATATGCACATGCATGGTCATATGCAGAATGGTTATGGTTATGATCCAATGGTCCTATGGGCAATGGTCAGTAGTTTTGCGTTGTGGTCGTGTGAGCAATGGCTGTAATTGTGGTTGCAGTCTGATGGTGCTGCGGGTGATAGCTATGGTATTCAACTGTTCAAAAGAGGGGGACTACAATGCAATCGCCAGCAACATGACCACACGAATGAATGAATCAAAGAAGATGACATTAAACAGACAGACGATACCACACATGCACAAAGAAATGCATCAGACATGAATGCGAAATGGTTATGGTTCGAAGTCAACGGTCAGATGGGGTCATGGTGAATGGGGTTGTGTTGTCAACATCTGGGCAATGGCCATAATTCTGGTTGCAACGCGGGTGCCTCCTTCTTATCAGTGTCTGACCTGGGTCCGTGATATGCCAGCCTACCCTTCAGCCACCGACCTGTGGTGATGACTAAATGGTTCTAGAGAGGGCCCCTATGGGTGCCTGCTTGGGCGGAGACAATGGTTATTGGTGCCATGGTGCTGTGGACAATGGCCATGGTTACTGTGGTTCTCGTTGGATAATCCTTTGCGCGACGGTGACGGTCAAAGCCCCCCCCGCCCTACATGAACAACAATAAAGTCCTAAAACTTGACGGAAACAACACCAAGTATTGTTCTGAGGGGGGAAGTACTTTTGAAGGGCAAAAGTAGGACATGGTTGCAAACGTTGTGGAAACAACACCTGCTGATAAGGGCGTTGTTCACGCAGAAGGAGGGCAGCTGCAATGCGATGGCTCCTAATGGGCAGGCTAATGGGTGGTGGGAAATGTCATGCGATGCTCCAATGGTCCTGTGGGCAATAATTCAGGGTCATTGTGTTGATCTTCAGGTGACGGTGGGACGGTGACTGTCCAACTTTAAACGCTGCAAATGGCTGCACACACGCACCCCTGGGGGCAATGTGGGATGATGCTTGCCGTGGGGTGCCGCCTGTTGAAATACTAGACCCCAACAGCGTTGTGGTGGCCGGAGGCCTTGGGGGGGCAGACAGTGGCCGGGGGGGGGGGGGGGTATTTGTGTTTAGGGGAACATGAACCCCCCCCCCCGGTCCTTTCCAGGCATGCAACACAAAATATAACGCTGCTGCTGCTACTGCGAGTAGAGGGGGACCCACTCCCCAAATTTCAGAACAAGTGAAAATGGCATTTTTGGAATCAGCACAACGAGGGTGGTCGAGAAAAGTCATCATGTGTCATCATTGTTTCCAACCATTTTTGACCACCCCCCCTACATCTTTTTGATACTTTTGGGCGAACTGAAAAAGATTTTTGGCTCCTTTTGGCGCCGGGGTTCGTATTGGCTGACAGCCCAGTTCGTAAATAGTAAATCGTCAATTTTATCCCCCCAGAGCCCCCCCTACCCCCACCTCCACCAACGAAGTACACACGTGTTACATCCATCCCTGGCTGGTCGGAGCAGACTAAGGGAAAGCCGTGAAGGGGCTGCCCCGCCCTCCCCTTTGCGTAACGACCAGCTATGCTTTGCTGTTTTACCTTGGGGGGGGGGGGGGGGGCGTTAGCACGGGCAAACAAAGCGCCGTGTGGCCGGGGGGTGAGGACTGCGGAGGCTGGTTGCACGAGTGAGGGTTGCGTGGGCAGACAACCAGGAGCGTAGCTGCTGGGCAGTGAAGCAGCGGGAGGGATTTCTGGCGGTTACAAAAGCGGTTGGTAGCGGTCAATATGGCGACGTCGCTGTTTGCGATTGATGGGTGGTTGTGGAGGGTGGGGTGTATCCCTTCCCTGCCTTCAGGCGATTCCATGGGGCAAACTTGAACTCAACAAGAGTCTACACATCTATCCCATGGACAGAACGAGACTCAGCAGAGTGAGCAAAGGAGCATCCTCCTGCATGGCCGACGCCTTTGTGAGGAATGGCGGTCTGATGCCATTTGTTCTGTGCCTGGCCAGAGCAGCTCAGACACAGTGGTCCGTACCAGCACCTGTGCCCTGGCTCCCTCAGGGGGGCGGAGGGCGGGAAGGGACGCATACGGACACCGGCAGGCTCTCCCAAGCACAGGTTGTCAGCCTACGATCTCGCAGGGGATGGCGGTGGCGGTGTATAGCGCGCTACATACATAAACCCCAACCACCGACAGATAACCGCCTACCCGCAACAGTGGATCGTCAACCGACGACCAGTTGACGGTTGTTGGCAGTGCTCTCTCAAGGTATTGCCGGATAAAATGGCAGGTCTCGTCTGCTTGGTAATGCAATTCTTCTTTCGGGGCGTTGCAGATGCAATGCCGACCCCATTGGCACAGGCATGGCCCGACGAGTGGCGGCAGCAGCCACCTGTGGCTTGATGGAGTGGGAGGTGTCTCTCATGTAGACAATCAACCTGCTGCCAACTGCCGTTCTACATTCCAGGCACCACAATCCAAGGGAACTGTGCAATAAATGCAACCTCTCCTTATTTTGGAGGCTACACCCACACTTCTGGGTACACCTTTGCTGGTTTTTGTGATGGCGGTGCTGCTGCTGACTTGTGCTGGGCATCGATGGCCATGAACTCCAGAAACTCCTCAAAGGAGATCTTACCATCGGCGTCATTGTCATGTTTGCTGTACAGCAGCAGTTGCTCCGCTTCGTCCGCAGTGATCTCTTTGTTGCCGAACCTCTTGATACCCACGACGAGATCTTGGGCAGTAATGTATTCACCCGCACCCGAAAAACACGCAAATACCCCTCGCAGTTGCTCCTCAAGGTCTTCATCGACCATACTGTTCGCCATGATGCCCAGGAACTCATGGAATTCCAGAGATCCGGTGTGGTTTCCATCGACAGAGGAGATCAGCTCGGCCACCTCTTGCTCAGTGGGCTCCTGTCCCACGGCCCTCATGGCAGTCATCAGTTCCCCGGCGTCAATGGTGCCGTTGCGGTCGTAGTCAAACATGGCGAATACCTCCTTCAAATCCTGGATCTGCTCGTGAGTCAAACGATTCATACATGACGACTGGCGTTTGTAGCTGGCAGCAGGAGCACTCAACGACATTGCGCTGGATGATGCACTCTCTACAAGAAAGATGGCAGAAGCATGAGCAGCAAATGATCGCCAACGTGAACCACAACGAGCAGCTATGATCTAGCATGAACAACTCTTGGCAATGCGGAGCCAGCAAGATCACATGTCTCCTGCCCGTTCAATTGTATGAGCCCTTCCAGATCCATGACCTGGGCACACAAAGCACCCGCTCGGGTGTGCGTTACACGTCCGCTTTGCGCCTTTCGAAGAATCTTGGCAATTTGACATGAGATGCGTAGAACTTTGGGCATGCTGACATCGAAAGTGGCTAGCTTTGTGCTAGCAGTCTTATTTGGCCAAATTGTTGCACTGCGTGGGCACTGCGTGGGCACTGCGTGGACACTGCGTGCGCACTGTGTGCATCTGCTGGGAAACTCGCCCAAGATCACCTGCCACCTGTTTGCTAGCACAGCAAATCAGCAAAGCCCACAAGATAACAACCAACACATGAGGGGGCACATGGGGCCAAGGGCCATCCGAGGGGTAGCGAACCTGGCGCCGAATACAAAACTGGGTGAGGCACAACAAGATGCGATTGCCCCTCCAAATATTGCGATACCCGTCGTACCCACGGGATCTTAACATGGAAACGAACGCTGAGTCCGACAGTATCGCAGCCCAACGACAAGTTCCACCCCACACCAACCGCTACCTCGTGCCAGGGCTGAGCTTCGAGGGCGGGACCTTCAAAGAGCAACAATCGACATTTCTTACGCGCCTCGTCTTGCCCAATCTAGCACGGATGTTCAATAGACAGCAACAAACGACATTTCTTACTCAAGAGTATCATGGATCAAGCCCAAAATCCCTAGACGAGGGGCCCCCGGCGTAGGAACTGTGGGTGCTTGGGTGGCCCAAAAGGCTGAATCTCCGCACTGCGCACGTGCCGCGAGCGTGCCGCGTCAGGTGTTCCCCCAAGGGGCCAAAACTAGGGTTCGAGTATTTGGTGACATACAAAACTTTGCACTGCAGGCCATTATGGGGCAGTGGTCTACATGGGACTGGCATGGGGTGCATGGGTACCAGAAAAATGAAAAAGGGATTTTTGGATTCAGCGCGCTGAGGTGGGTCAAAAAAGTGGTCATTTGCCTCCTTTTCGCTCGCGAACATGCGAACTATTTTTGCCCAAAAAAGGCCAAAATCAAAGCTCTTGATAGAAGAGCCCCTTTTCTAGCCCCCGGCCGGGGTTGTGGGGGCTCATACGACCCTCCTTCCCCCCTTTGGGGCAATTTTCGACCTGCCCAACATGCCATGGGACCGCCCGGCTTAAAATGCCACCAGTCCGGGTCATTGATGTCCTTCCCGTCTTCCGGTGGTGGGAGGGTATGCTTGATTGCTTCTAGCACCGCAGGTTCATCAGGTCCAACCATCTGTATTTCTCCTAGGAAGCATTTCATTCCCCCCTGCGCCACCGCTGTATGGCATACCTGACCTTGGGGAATCCTTGCGCTATCCTAGCGCGCACGTCACGTGCACTGCGCGCTACTTTTAGACTAGGTCCTCCTTAAAGAACCCCCAGGCACACCCCTTCCAAATGCCCCTAAATTTAGGTCACCGAAACTACCCTAGCTAAAGACGAATGCAAGCTGCCTTCACCTCACGTAAGACATCATGCAAAATGCGGAAAGCCACACACATATCCTCTTTTCCGTTCCACTGTCAACTATGTACAAAATCAGAATGCTCCGGAGTGGCGGCATTTGAAAGCTCACTGACCCTACCAGCTAGTGCCAAAGCCTCGTATGTGTCCACCTCATCCTCAACCGGACCGGGGGGCAAAGTGGCTTGCAGGAGGGAATCCACATCAACCTCCAGTTTCCACTTGTGGTACACCCACGCATCCTCATCAGTAGTGATGCGGCCTCGCATAGGGCATTTGACTGTGGTCACGCAAAAACCGGGGAGTCCGTCACCCTGACTCAAGGGCCCACACCAACGTCGCACGCAAGACAACTATTTGGGCGTCTAGCCGTACTAGAGACCCATACTTTGTGATACTAGGGGCATCAATGTTGCCCCAAGTGTCGGTTTTGATGCTTCTTCGGGGGCGTTTTCGCACAGCGCGCGCACAGCACCAATTATTACGGTGATTATCCAGGTGACAACCCTGAAAACCACCCACCTGCGGAATCGTGCACAATCAATTCAAAACTCAAAAATTCAAACATTTGATGCTTGCCATGGGTCCTAGGGACCTAAATTCTGCCCCCTGTAGCCCCGTCCACTGCAGCAGCCATTCAATGACGTCCTTTCAATCTTCTGAACTTACCGAACTCCCGGTGGTGGAGAACAGCCAACTTTTCGCACAGCGCACGGTACGCCCCCTTCCACATTGGGGATATGGCATTTTCGGATTTTCACCCACTTTCACCCTCCACCCCTTTTCACACTTTTTTGCTCATCTCCACTACTGCGCTTAAGGCGCCCCCCTTGTAGGTGGCCTTCCCAGCAACCAACCCATTTCAAATTTCAATGTCCTTAAATCTACCAAATAGTGCTGCATATGGTTGCATGGCAATAATAGGAACGCCGTTCGGTGCCTTGATCCATACTTCCGCCATTTGCAGTAGTAATTGTACATACTCGGGTGTGCTACAGCCGTCTCCCCAAGAGGCACATTGAACTCAGCACCCCCTGGGCCAGGGGTGTCCACCCTGGGGAGTATGGAGCCACCCTCGTGAAGCCCACCGCCAGCAAACTGCCAGGGTGTGGCAGACGACTACCCCCCAGCTACAGAACAGTCCCAAAATAATTCAGACCTCACGCCTGCTGTAGCTTAGACAAGACCGTACTTGCCCGCAGCACATGGAAATGGGAACTGTTGCACTGGTGCACGCAAAGGGTCATTATAATGCCCAGGGCCCCTCAAATGGTCATAGCTGCAATCAAAGGTCTGCTCGGGTGAAAACGCCAAACAGTAACCAATAGCTGAGCCAGAAACACTGGCAGCGAACCAACAGACTGCTGCCATGCCAGAACCGGCCTCCGGAAGCCACTGCCATAGCCCGTGCCAGATGCCAATTGGTTGATTGACTGACCGCCCTCTCGCCCAGTCAGGGGGGTGGGTGAGCGACAGCGAGTGGTGCAACCCAATCAGAAAACCAATCGCCGCACCCTTCCCAACAAGAGGGACATGACCAGGAGGCATAAGCCTGACAATGCCAATGAGCCTGTGTTTGGAGCCAAGCGCACACAGCAGGCGCCACTTCATGGTCGCTGCTCGGCAGGACATGGGTCACCTCTGCCCCCCAACCCCCAAGCCCCTCGAGGACCCTGCCCCTGCACCTGCACCGGCTGGGGAACACCCAGGGCTGTCCTAGCAGGGGAGGGAGGCTAAAGGGAGGTTTCAAATGTTGGCAACAGTGTTTACTGGCGATTGGACAGGGGGGGCATTACTTGCACCGCTCGTGCACCGTGTAACATCTGGAACAAACGATGGGGAAAAGGTCATTCCTTGGTTCCTTGGTGCTCATGTGCTGCCCACACTCAGAGGCGCAGATGATGGTGGCAGGCACCCTATCACCATTTGATCGGATGCAGGTGACAGTGATGCCCGCAGGAAGCCATGAAAGAGACATGGGTGAAACTGTAAGGGGACACGGTGCAGTATGTGCAATGGCAATACCTGTTACAGCTCGGAGACACATGCACTTCGCTGTCGAACAGGTGGATAGGTCTGCGAAATCACCCCAATACACGCACCGCGTGTGTACCGCGCATAGTACTCCCTCAGGGGTTTCAATAGCCATGACAGCGGATGCAAAACGGTTGGAGGATGCTGGTGGTTGGGGGCGCAATCAACTTTCACACTGCATCAGTTCAATGTTTGATGGGATAAGCTATGAACAAATCTAGATGAGACTTACATTTCATCCTTCATAAATGCACGCTGGTGGTTGGGGCCGCAATTGGTCAGGTGTGGACCCGCCACTGTCGCTCCAGCCGTGCCTGCCCCACGGCCTTCATTGCTCTCTCAGTTCATCGAGTGTTCTGTTGGCCAATGGCCTTGTTCGTGTTCCATACAGGTCCAAATCCCTACCTCCCTGGCTGGGGTCTGGGCTGTGGGCTCCAGGTTCCGGGCTTTACCGCCTGGTTACACGCTTCACTGGATACTGATTCCGGGTCATGGCGTCTATTCTGTGTTCCATGTGTGGGGTCTCCTTTTACTTCGGTTGTGCTTGCTTGCGCTGGCCACACTTGCCCCTCTTGGCCACACTCCCTTAGCTCTAAGGTCTCCCGGGGTCTTGGAGGGCTCGCCGTGCAAGAGGTCAGAAGTTAGCCGGTTTGGTTGCTGCCACCAACCCTGGCGAGGTTTGCTGGTCCTTAGGGCTGGGGGGGGGGGGGGGCAGAAGCGGTTGAGGGAGGAAATGCCAGTCATCCTGGGGGATGGGGCGGGAGGGCAGGACCACCTTCAAGTGCAGGCCTTGGGACACCCATCGCACGAAGGCCACCAGTGCCAACTTAGATTACAGAAGGCACTGGCCTTGTTAGGTCCTGGCCGCTATTGCTGGCCGCTATTGTAAAATTAGATTATAGAGGGCAGAAGGCTATTCAGGTCGAAGACGCTGTTATTTCTGGGGGTCAGTTGCAGGGATGGGGAGGGGTGTGACCCCACCCCACCACTCTGGGCCAGCCCTATTGATATAGCAGGTCAGGGGCACCAGGTCAGAGGGTCCAGGTGTCCTGGCCGGCCGCCGTGCCATGTCAGCACCTGGCGAATGGTTAAGGGACAACAACACGTGTCCCCAGGGGGTTGACTATGGGTCAAAAAATGACTATTTTCCAAGTTTGAATGACGGGTGACCAAGGGCCAGTGGAGAGAGTGGAATCATCATCAGATAGGTGAGCATTTTCCTGTTGCTCCAATGCAAAACAGAAAGTAGGCTCCTGTAGCGTCCCCTGCATGACCGTACCCTTCTTGGCGCCTCAAGTTCTCTCCCGAATCCAAGCAGAGTGCCTTTTGAACAGCTCAACAAAATTGTCCTGCTTGAAGTGATACCGCATTTTGCACCCCGTGCCAACTTCGTGCATTGTCAGGGCATTTGGGTAACACAAATATGAGTGCCACATTGGAACTGCCAGAATGACTGGCCGTTCGCACACCGTGCCTGCAGAGTGCGAAAAGCCGCTTTTGCTTGTGATCAGCACGTCTGCCTCACACATTTGGGCAAAAGTATCTAGGTCACCAGTCGTGCCAATGGTCACGTCGACCTCGTGCATGTGAAGCATCTTTTCGAAATTGTTGTTCGGCTCCTCGCCCGCATCCATTATCATGTCAGGAACGTTTGTGGGTGTGTCCGTGCCCTGTACGTGAAGCACGACATGAATGGGAGAGCCTTGCGCAAACGGTTTGAGCACCGGAAGGAGATCATGCAACACATTGATGAACGCCCTGTTGGGTACCTGGCGGGTGTACCATGCCGCGTCAAGAACATCCCCACGCCTAATGTGAACGCTGACCGTCAAACGGGAGCGGTCCGGCATGTTGTCGGGTTGCCATGCGTGCACGAAAGCCCGAGCCTGCACTGTTTCCGGGAGCGTGTACAGCCGGCGGAGCATCACATGGTTCAAACCCAATTCCACCGGGGTGAAGGGCGTCTCCACCCTCAACACGACGCATCGTGGCGGCGGCGGCCGTAGCTTGTCACATTCTGCGCGGTGCCTAGCGACAGCGTCTGGCAGCGCATCCCAGTTGGCGATGACCTCCTCCGTGCATTCCGCAGGCACTTCTCTGTGAACGAGGGGGCCGAAGATTTCGTCACTACCCCACGTGCCATGCAGTGTCAAGTTGAATTGGGCTGCGACTGTGAGCATGTGATTGAAGCACATGAAGCGGTGACCAAAGCCTGGGCCGCCCGATTGGCCCACACCTTTCAACCAGATGGGGCATTGGTGATCGGGGGAAAACATTTGTGGTGGCCACTCGACACACGGGACACTGCCCGTGACGGTGCAGGGGCATTGATCTGTGAACTGCAGGCTGCTCTGTACACTGCCGAAAGAAAGCGCCAAGACGGCATAAAACAGCCAAAACATAAAAATCAAACTGCAACAATTCGCAAAGCAGTAGCTGCGCATTCGAGTAGTGCACGGCAGAAGCAATCTGCGCAACATTCACCACTGCAAACATGATGAGACAGAACTGGCAATGCAACATGTTGTCGTTTTGCTGTTTGCTCTGTCCGTCCTTCCCCTCACACACAGACACACACACACACATGCTGGGAACTGCAAGATAAGAACGAAGCAAGAAAAGCGGTTGAAAGAAAACCCCTCAGGAACAGCAGAGCTGTCCTGGAAGTCTTTCGGTCTGGTGAAGAAGCGGATGATGGAAGCATGTTCAGTGCTGTTGCGAAGCAAAGAAACCTGCCCCCTTCCCCAGACACACACACACACACACAGAGAGAGAGAGAGAGAGAGAGACCAGAAGGTATGCTCAGTGCCATGTGTGCTCAATACAGTCTGCAGCAGCTGTCCCTGTTGCTTGTCAACCAAATCATCAACCATGGGGGCGTTTGTGCACAGCGCGCGCACAGCAGGCACAGCGTGCATTTTATAGGGAGACACCGGGGAATTTTAGCGCAATTAGCAATATTCTTGCCGAAACAGACCATACTGCACCCCCACAATGTTAGAGAATCCCATGTTTCACCCCAGCCCCACTCCCCGAACCACCGACTCCCTTTCACGTTTTGTAAGAACCTTGCAGCCGATGAAAGGAGTATGCGAATGCAAGCGGCCTTTATATGCACCATCATCACCCTACCTTGAACAAACACAACTTCCTTGATGGACCATATTTGTCCTAAATGAGAACATCCGGTGCAGTGCCACGCATGAATGGACCAAACAATCTTCCTGAGGTGGTCAACTGCAACGGTTAGCTTCCAAATATGGCCGCCATACTTGCATTAAATAACACATCCACTTTGTGCACAGCGCGCGCACAGCAGGCAACACACCACCCATGTACAAAGGACAGCTAATAAACACACCATTCTGTCCCCTACAGAGTCAGGCAACAGACACAGCTAGTTCCACTGAGTTCTGCACATGAAGGGGGCAGATATCATTGAGCGGGACCTGGTGCAGGGCTGGGTCCCAGCGAGACCCGGTGTCTGGTCTGCACAATCATCACAAGCACAATGCACGGTGCTTGTACATACTAATTGAGACCCCCGCACAACACTGCATCTCGTGGTTGTGTTCCCTGTCGACGTCCTATTGTCAAGCCTGGACAGACAACTCTCCAGCCCTTCGTCCCTCGCTCACCGAGGAACCGGGACCAATGCTCGGATTCTCATGCTCCCAAGGAAGAGTTGAATCAGCAACGCTTCTATTTTCAGGACTCCTGTAACCTGCACAATGTGATTTGCGTTTTCCACGGTATTCTTCTGTGTAGACAACGGCACTGACAGATATGTAAACACACAACCAGATAAGCCCTGTGTGACAAATTTCCTTGCAATGCATTTTGCCTCGTGTTGTTATTTGGATGGGGTACTAGGGGTACATGCGGTGTGGGTGGGCTGTTTTCATTCCGTTCCCCTTGCCCATTCGACGATCATGTGGTGTGCAATGATCTGACTCTTCCAATGCTTCTGTGCCATGGTGGATTGACCGTGCAAAATTTCTGTGAGAATCGAGCTGACATCAAAAAACAAGGCTTTTGTGAACATGGCTTCACAAATGATATGGAAAAAGATCCCAAACAATGCGGGGCAGGGGGCAGGGCCAGGGCGTTGCTTGAGCGGAGGGGGGAGGGAGGGAGGGGGTCCAGGGGGGAGGGGTCCCCCCCCCCCCCCATGCCGAAATGAACCATATCCACCAGAAATGCAAAAATGCACCACACTGACGCATTCAGCATATACATTTGTCACTATGTGTGAAAACAGGTAATCAACTCATCTTTTTGGGTTCATACATTATGCCCTCACCTAAACACCACTAGGCAACACAAACAGGAAACACGGAGGAATGCTGATTGCTATCAAATTGTTTGCTGAAGATCAATCAGACTCACCTGAGCTGGACTCACCAATGTCATCCTCTGCTGAACTGCAGTCTTGTCGTGCCATTATGGTTGCTCATCTTATAAACTCGGACAGTGTTGCCCTTGGAGTGCTCAGAAAAAGTGTGGAACATGCTTTCTGTGCAACATTGTACGCCTCTTGCCTTTTCTTCCCAGTCCATCTTGGAAGCGAAGAGGGTCGCGTTTGTAACATCGTTGTGTTTTGCATGGGGACACGGCTGTCTTGCAGGCCATCGAAAACCCCTTGGTGCATGCCCCACGACTGCCTGCGACGCTCCGCGGCTGCGGTCACTTGTGACCACCGTGGGAAACCGTGGATTTTGCTCAGCGGGTCCGTAGGATTACATCCCGTCGGCACCCGGAAGAAAAGGAGTTGCACACTGCTCCACGCGCGGAGCCAAAAGAAATTGCAAAGGATGTGTTGTTGACTGCGACATGCTGTGCTAGTTGAGATGGAGGCCAGCTGCGCACACACAGCATCATTATCTACACCCACCGCCACCGAGCGCGCACCTTTATATACATCCAGTTGCACAGCCCAGAAGGCAGTGTATGCTTCAGTGTATGCTTCTGCCTGCTGCAGGGAGGAGATCCACAAAGGGCAAACCTGGGTGCGGTAGCAACCCGCCCCCCCCCCACCACCCCCGCCCTGAAACCTCCTGTGATTTCGGCCGCGTCACTAAAAACTGTTTTGATGCGCGTGTGTGTCTGCCGGTGCAGGTGGTAAGGTGGTGCAGTGCACACAATGGCAGTGGCAAGTGACCGGGCAAGCCCTCTGGTGAAGTGTGTGCGCCCCGCTTGCATGTGCCTATAGGCACCCGCCATGAACGGAGCGCTGCCCAGCGCCGGCCACGCAAGCCATTGCAGCCTGCCGTGAAGCCTCGAGAGCTCGTGCGGGGAGACCCCCCCCCCTGCCCCAGCCCCTGGAGCCATATCCGCAGCACCACTGCGACAGCTTCTTGGGAGTTGGAGATGGTTGATTTGCGAGCATCTATACACTTGCCTATAAATATCATGCGTTGCGCCGGCTTAGTTTCTGACTTCAGGCTGGTTATGAAACCTGCCCCTTGCAGCTTGCTTACAATGCGATCCACCGCGATGCACACCACACGGGGGCTGGCTGCTAACACAAGTATGTCATCTAGATATACGTCGGTCGAGACATCCAGACCCCTAGTTGCCGACCTCACCAGAGCTGCAACCAACCTTTGACATATTGCTGGGGAGTACTTCCATCCGAAAGGAAGTCGGGTGTAGCGCCATCCGTGTGCCCCCGCCCGTACAATGAAGACATGGCGCCATTTGCCCGGCAGGTGGATCGACCAATACGTGTCTATAAGATCCAGCTTTGCCATCCATAGGCCCTGTCCCTTTGGACCCCCCAGCCTGCCAGCAATAGTCCCCAGGGAGGGAAGGTGGATGCGTGGTGGACACCTACTGTCAGCTGCATTGATACGGACTGCATTAAGCAGCAACCTACACTTAATTTTCTTCTTGTACCTGAGAAATGTAGTTGCCGTGGCCGCTTTTTGAGTCATTCTAAACCCAGAGGCATCCCTACGCACTGCCTGCAGTATGTGTCTCGGTAATTTGGGAGAGCGGGAAGAGGAAGAGGGGAAACCCCCACTGGCAGAGAACTGGCGAAGGTAGGTGTCGTATAAATCGTTGGGCACCCACCTGTTCCCGATGGAATTGGCAATTGATACTCGCCCTGCTTTACCCAATCTTGCCTGTACCATCTCTGCCGTGACCGAGGGCGACCGTTGGAACTTTGCTCCCCACGGGGGGGGGGGGGGGGCGGTCATACAACTGCTCCTCACATTCCCCCAACCCCGAGTCCACAATCAATTTTCAAGCCCTCAGAAGCACTCACCTCCCTTCTTTACCGCCTTTCAAGCGGCGCAGAGCGCTGAACATGTCCAGCAACGCCTCATGAACCATGTCCGCTCTCCCTGTTTTGATCCCCTTCAGGCTGGCCGCTGCCTTCGCCATCTGCTGTGCCCACAGACCGTGCTCGGCCGCCTTCCCAACTGATTGTGATCTCGTACGGCGGCGTTTTGCACCGGATGCTTGACGAACTTGTGCCCCAACAGGTCATAAGGAACTCGACTGCGCCTGCACTACCAATGCGATGTCTGCCCGCAACCATGGTGCCCAGAGCTGCAGTGTAGTTCCAGGTTTTTCTGAGAAGTGTACGACCGGCTTTTCATCGATTTCCGCCACCGGCAGTGGCCCACCCCTGTGGAATGTCCGGCTTGCCGGTGGGTATGCGTAGATCTTGAACATGCTAGGGGTTGCCCATCCTCCCCAGCTCAACAGACTGTTTGTGGGCGCACCCAGTAGGCGCAGCTGTGCTGCCCCGAATCCTCGCCATGAATGCCAACGCAATGATTTGCACACCAATTCTGGTCTGCCGACCAGTTCATTGAGGCCTTTGTGCAGCGCCACTCTCATCGGGAACCATGCTGATTGTCCGGGGGGGTAGCCATGCCTAGCGCGCAGCATGCGGAGGAATTCCCCCCACACTTGTGCCCACGGCCCCGGTACTTCGGAATGCCTGCCTTTGCGCCCTTTTGCCCCCATGAACGTGACATGCTCACCATTGAATGAGACGGAGGTGGCCTCCACTGCCCGCAGCCCGAAACACATGCTGAGCTCCGCCATTGCGCAGAGTTCCTAGTCTGCTGCTCCTTTTCGCCAGTTTGCATATGTCTTTGAAGCCCCGCATGGACACCCACGTTTTATGCTTGGCCTTCTCGGCCTTTTCGTTGTACTTCTCAACTCCTTTGACAAGCAGCCAATCTCCTGCACATACCGTCTGCGGCACCCAGTGCAGCTTTTCGAGGAGACGGATGCCGCTGAGCAGCTTTTTGAGAGATGCTTCACTGGAGGTTGTGTGGACCAGGTGCAACAGTTGATCGTCGAGGCTCTCACGCGCGCTGACCCATAGCTGTTTTCAAATGCGCGCCGAGAACTTCCGCAGCTCCCGCAAATATCCGTGGTTTGTGTCTTCAGCGAGGCCATATACAGCGGACCCCGCGTATGACGTGGCATACCCGTCTGCGACTGCTTGCTGCAAATCTCGCACCGCTTCGACCATGCCCATTGCGTCAACTTTGTGCACTCCCTCATTGCTTCCGCCATGTATCTCTGCTTGCTCATGTACCTCACTTTTGAGTCCCTCCCCACCTTCAGCGGCTCCTTTGCGCCCTCCATCGTGTGGCTGCCCCAGCTGCCCCGATCCGTCACCCAAATCTCCTGCATTGCCCGCTTGTCTCTGTCTACCACCGGCAGCTTCTCGTTGCGGGCTCAGCCGTATCGCGTGTTGCATTATGTCGACATAGCTAAATGCCGCTTGGCTTTGTTTGGGCGCCAGGTCGAAGCGTTGGACATCTATATCCCACGTGACACTTAGAGCAAACAGAAAACATTCATTGGAACGAACTGGATACCATGTTGACGTTCAGCAATTGCTTGAACAGGACCGCTCCTCTGGTCGTCGTGAGGGAATTTGATGTGAGCCAGATGTTATACCCCACAGGGAGTTTGTTACTTCTGTGCTCCTCTGGTATGTCTTCCGCTTTTTCTGGCGATCTGAGAAGCGTGGCCCACGCTTTGTCTAGCAGCTCAACATTCTCTGTTAGTAATTGCTCCCAGCTCCACTCATAGGATTGATCCCCTGCCATGAGAAACTCAGGGGTGTGTGCACAAATAAAATTGACGGAACAGATACATTATATCGTGCATGCACTTCCCCTCCCCCGCCCTACCACAGCGCACGGAACTCCCGTTCCTGCAGAACTCCCCCCCCCCCCTGCCGGAATGAAAATTAAAGCAACGCCCTGGGGCAGGGCTGAGTACATGCGAAAATGGCTTGTGCTGGAACTGCCAATTGCATCTGAGATTTGTCCACTAAAATTGATTTCCCGAGAGAATTTCTCATTTGGGGCCACAACTCATATTCATACCTGATCAGCGTCTTGCGTCGCTTAGCGTACCCCCTGCAAGGGTGCCGTGTGCTCAGTTGGTCACTCGGGCCCCTGCTCTATTGGTATTGTCCACCCAGGGCGTCCATGGTACAGAATGTGGTCGCATTGCCCTGCACCATGCGTTACGGTGTGTGTTTACGGTGTGTGTTTACGCCATCCATGCACCAGGCACCAGGGGGAGGGCCACTACTAATGTGTCGACACACCATCAGCGTTCTTGCACACCTTACCAGACCGGTGCAAGGGCATCAGGCCACCGCTATGTCCACAGAGGGCACTCTGAGACATCGTGCACTCCCATATGCTTTCCCTCCATATCTTCACTACTGGGCCTTAGTGGGTTTGAGTCGCTGTGCTGTGCCTCGTCACTGAGTACAGAATCTGACAGACTGGTCGAATTAGTTGGTGCTTCCTAGCAAATACAATCCGCGGGTGGAAGGGTGGGGGGGTAGACTTTGTTGGCACAATTCAGGCACAACACGCAGGGCATAGTACGGCAATGGTTGCGACTGTCACAGCAATTGTTGTCCAGCACCAACCGATGCTGTTCTGTTTGTTGCACGCAGAAGCTGTGGACACGGTGGCGAGTGCCAGCCCGCCAGAGTCATCACAAGCAGCATATATACATCCACATTCCTCACACCTTCTTATCAATGCGTTGCACACGACACCACATTCCCCGTGTTTTGCAAGATACGGCCAGGCCCCACCTCAACACAGCACATACACCCCCTGTCACGAATCTTCAGGCATTCGCCTGTGTCTTGCACTTGCTCTCTCCACCGTAAGACAATGCAGCCTTCAGGCTACTTCAAGTAGTGCGGGCGAGTGGGCGGGGGTACTGGTCCCTGGGGTTGCCAAGAGCCACAAGCATTACGAGCTGTGCGGGCAACAGGAATTCAACGCTTGTTCACTCGTGTAGCTCGTGAAACATGCGTCACTCGGCGGCGAAGCCACTTCACAAACTGTCAGCCAGGCGCTGTCGCCAACGAGCCATATCTTGCACGGGGTAGAGCGTGCGGTAGAGGGTGTAGCGTCCCGCGGGAAACGGGCAGTTGGCGGGGCAACACTCGCAAGACGCCCCCCCATTTAGGCATGATATACGGACCAGAGCGGGCCAACGGAGGTGGTGCCCAAGGCACTGGGAGCCTCACTCTCTGCGCTGAGGCACGTCGGATTAGCCGTCGCAACCCTCAAACGTGGCACACGGAAATCGGCCGCCGAAGGGCTCGCACACGAGAGTCCTCCGCCGGCAAATCCGTGCGCAGCGGGGGCAAGTCCGCCCCGGTCGCGGACACCGCTGACGGCGTCCCCTCCGAAGCCCCCGCCGCGCGCGTCCGGGGCAGCCGCGCCGGCAGGCCCGCCGGCACCGTAGGCACCGCCTGTGCCACGCACGGCACCGGCGGAACCGGGAAATGCTGTCGTCCTGCTGCACAGCCCTGGGGCGTTCCGCAGGTGCGTGGGTCCAGCCGGTGCGGGATGGGCGTGCGGTGGAGGCGATGTCGGCCAGTGCGGCACGGGCCTGCACAGGTGTGGGGTCGCGCGGCAACAATCGCAAGTGCGCAACCCCAACCGCCCCTCTCCACAAGATGGCAACCCCCACACCCCTCCACACCAGCACATTGCTACAAACACCTGCACGGTCGCTGATGGAGGCTGCACCCACGGGAGAACGAAGCCCCCCCAAATCCAGGCCAGCCCGACACGTAGGCCTGGCACTCACGCGATACACAAGCATGGCACCCCCACGGCAAACCCTCTGCATGTCGAGCACCCAATGCAGCCTGCGCCACATGCAGATACGCAGCCGCCACCCACAATCAACCCTGCACACACTCTGGTAACCCACTCCACCAAACACCCCATGCAGCCGGTCCCCCAAACACAATGCTGAAGCAACCTGCAAGTTAGCAACATCCCAACCCGCCACGACCCGCCATGGAGGCCGCACACAGGTCAACAAGCGCTGCACACATGCGCGTCCTGGTATGAATATGCAGCGATGTCCGGCAGTCCGCCATGGAGCGGGCCCTACAGCCATCCCTACACAACATGCCACAACCATGTACAACCGTCAACACCCCGAAACAAACTTCCACACCACTGCCCAGCCTTCCAGACTCCTGCACACTCAGCCCCAATCCTCCACAGTCTCCACACCGCCCTACACCCCTCCACACCGCCACAAACATCTGCAATCTTCAACACGCCAATGCAATCTTCCACGCCACTGCCCAGCCCTCCAGACTGCGCATCGCTGCACTCATGACACTTCATGAAAAAACTGATGGCTTTTGATTGCCACTGGTCAGCAAATTTCTCTCTGCACTTAGCACTGGGGGCTGCATGATACAATCTATCAACATTCACCCGCAGTCAGACCATGGCAGGCTCAGACTGAAATGGGCCCAGTTCGCCGAGGTGTCCGTGGCTTCTGATGTTGCTGCCACTGCCGCTGGTGCCCCTGCCACTGCTCGTATTGACACTGGGGAGGGGGGTGAAGAGAGAGGGAACACGGCACATGCCTCTTCCTCAAAGAGGGGTAGACGCAGATGTGAAGGCTGTACAGCATCAGGCAGGACAGGCCGGCGCAGCATGGCTCCAGGGGGTGCGGCGTATCCCAGCCCCAAACAGAGCAACACCACGAGTAGGGCTCGCGACATGTGCGTTGACTGTGGGGAAGACGGGTTTGCCGAGGACGACCACCGTTGGTTGCCTCTGCACGTGACACACTCACCACCGTTGAATGCATGGCGGCACTCACCAGGGAGTAGGAAGGGGGGGAGGGGGGGAAGGGACCCAAAAGTTTGTGTACCAAAAACGGCCCGACCAGATTCTCTCTGGTGTAAATTGCGTTTCTTCCCACGATGGTCACTTTGGTCTGGAGGGGAGGAGGGGTCCGGGGGGGTAGCCCCCCCCCCCCCCCCCCTGCTCCTATGGTGTGCGGCCAGCCCAATACTTCCCTGGCACTCCCCTCTACCAGCCCTACAGACGCGCACAGCCCGCTATCCAGTTTGGGGGTCATTGGTGAACAGTAATACCCTTCTGATGAGCATTGACTCATCAACATTCCACATGAAATCGCACTCCACAACTGACGATTCTGCTGCACACTCACCGCGTGCACCCGGTTCCGTGAAAAAAGAAACTTGTGTACAAAAAAATCGTCGAGTCGTGTAATTTTTTTTGCGGTAAATGCGTGTATTTTTTTTTGCGGTAAGGCGTGTAAAAAATAAATCAATCAATCAATAAAAATTGAAAAACTGAAGGAAATGCAACTTTTCCAATACATGAGCAATATGTACAGCTGCCGGTTCCGTACAGCACCGCATAGCGATCTTAACGATGGGACGCCAAGTCCACAAAGCACATAGTACTCTGTGTGGCCACCAATTAGTTGGGACTCGGCCAATATAACACAGTTTCACATGATGTCATGGGCAGTAGACACAAAACCGGGCCCAAGAAAAGACTCCTGACAGGGCCATGGCCAACATCCAGTGTGCCAGCACTTGGAACAAAATTCGGCTCAAGAAAAAGAGTCTTGACAAGGCCATGGCCAACATGCTACCATTATAGGCCACCAAGGCATTGGTGTGGGGCCAATATAATAGCATGCTTATAGGCTCCACCATTGGTACACCAAACGGGCGGAGGAAAATACAGCCCACAAAACATGCACCCGCTACAAGTAGTTGCAGAATGCACGCTTGTAGATCACGTCCGTTTTTGTGTCGCTGGACTTGGCCTTTGCACCAGGATTGGGGTTAAGGTGACAAGCGCCGCGCAACTCCGCTACTAGCTGCTTTGCCGGGTCATTGATGAAAAGCTGGTCACACTCCAGCTCGCCGGATGCATCTCTCGGGTAGCCATCCTTGCGCCACTCTCCACGGATAAGGACCTTGGGACGGGCGTCCTCCTCTATGGGAGTGGCCATGGAAGGTTGCGGCCTGGCCTCCGGGCTTTCCACGCTCTGCTCGGTGGAGGCCTCCTTGCCTTTGAGTGGGGTGGGGGTGGCCCAACTTGGGTGCGGGGGGGGGGGGGGGGAGATTGAGGAGGGCAAGGAAGTGCGGCCACGCCCTTTCAATGCTTTTGTGGGCCCCGGAGAAGGCAAGGGTGATGCAGCCACTTCTGATTTTGTCCCCTTTGCCAGGGCTCCTCGAGAACGCAGGGGTGAGGTAGCAATTCCGCCCACGTGTGGGCCCCCGAGAAGGCAAGGGTGAGGTAGCCCCTTCTGATTTTGTCCCCTTTGTTGGGGATCCCCGAGAATGCAAGGGTTACGTAGCAATTCTGCCCACTTGTGTGCCGCTGAGAAGGCAGGAGTGAGGGAGCCACTTTTGATTTTGTCCCGGTTTTTGGGGATCCCTAAGAACGCACGGGTTGCGTAGCAATTGCGCCCTCTTTTGGGCCCCCAAGAAGGCAAGGGTGAGATAGCCACTTCTGATTTGGCCCTCTTTTGTTGGGGATACCCGAGAACACAGGGGTTGGTTACGTAGCAATCCCGCCCTTTTTGGGGCACCTGAGAAGGGACAGGTGAGATAGCCCCTTCTGATTTTGTTCCCCTTTGTTGGGGATCCCCAAGAATGCAGGGGTGACGTAGCAATTCCGCCCACTTTTGGGCTACCGAGAAGGCAGGGGTGAGGCAGCCAATTCTGATTTGTTCCCCGTTGCTAGGGACCCTCAAGAACGCAATGGTTACGTAGCCTTTCAATGCCTTTGTGGGCCCCGAGAAGGCAGATGGTGGCCAGCCCTCCAACTACGCAAAGCACACTGACTGACTCCGGTGGGTCCTTGTCTCACATAGAGCACCACCTCCCTCGCTCCCATTGATACGGTAGCAGCAGCTTTCTGCAAAGGCATGAGACGCAAGGCACACAAGTGCAGTGCAGGGTGCTTCTACGACCCGCACAGCACGATCAGGATTAGCAATGCTGAGCACATAGTCCACAAAACCGGGACCCGTTGGGACGAGGGGAACATCGGAAAAAGAACCTCGGTGCTCCACCGCCAGCTTCGCGATGCTCAAGCTTTGAAAACCACAAGACCAACCATCCGTTTGGAATCCCAAGGGTGCTTGGTGGTTAGTGAAAGCTTCTTCATGGCCATCAAGAAAGGACGGATCAAATGAGTGGAGCTTAGGGGTTCCCAAACCCAAATAGTGAAAAGCTCCAACCGGACACGACAATCGAAGGCACACACAAACCAGAGCACCCCTTCCTTGTCATTGGTATTAACCACAAAAATGTGGTGAAGGCACTAAGCCATGTTATCCAGTGTTGTGCCGGATTCAACTATCCGCATGCACTTGGATAGTCTCTTGATGTATAGAACCGCTAGAGTCCACGCACGTGGTTCATCGATTTCCATGTGGCAGAGCTCTTGGTTCAACCAACACAAGATATCCTTGTCCGTCAACCAATCTCCCACCCCCAAAGGGGTTGTTTCGCTCGGGATGGTTCTTCGAGTACGCCTTTTGGAAGTGGGAGGGTCGACAGGGGGTGCACTTGGCAAGGCCTTCTTTCCCTTCACCTTCGAGTGGGCACTTGGCAACGCCCTCTTTACCTTCACCTTCTTCTGTGCCACGGCCACAATGGGTCAGGTTTGCTTCACCGCAATTAGCTCCAACCGCGCTTGCCCCACGGTCTTCATTGCTCTCAGTACAGTGTAATAGATCATTGTTCTCTGTGCTTGCTGTCCGAGTGTTCAATGGCTGGGGTTGAGGGCCAAGGCCCCTTCCTCCCTGCGGCACTGTACCAGGTCGGTTGTCGCCTGTTGGGCTGTAGGTTGGCAAACATGCAGCCAGGCTCACGCCTGTATGCCTGGCTGTTTCTCTATTGGATCAGGGGCGTGCATGCTGGTCAGAGGTCACCAGTGGGCGGGCACTTGTTGTTGCTGGCCCATTCGGCCATGCCCTCCCCCTGCTTGCTGTGGTTGGTCCTTGGGCGTAAAGGCCTAGTGGGTACTCTGTACCACTACGTAGAAGCATCCACCCTGACAAAAACTCAATATGAGAGTGTAGGACGCCATGCATCCCGGTGAAAGCGGCCATCGTGGTGATTAGTCCTTTAATGTCGTTGTGCATAAAAAAGGTGGCCCCAAGTAGCAAAGTAGCACCAAGAAACGGGTCAATATCCCCGCCTTTTTTTGGCAGCAAAACGAGGACACCAATCCCATGAACACGAAGGATTGATGCAAGGTCTGGTGGTGGGTTCAATCCAGCTCTCTTCCGGGGAAGCGTCTGTGCTTGGGTCGTTGGAGCCCTTCATAGTCGCAGTTTGTAAAGAACTTTTGTGAACCTCCTCCTTCCCTCTCGTAGACAACACAAGGTTGCCTAAGCACAAAAACGGACGTTCCTGGGGGTTCCGGTGTCCGGTGTTGTGGGTGTGGTCCGGCGCATGCCCATGGCGCTACCTTTGTAGTAAGTATCTTATCTCCAACCCCAAGTTTATCCTCACCTTGGGAAGTCTCCCAAGTAGACCGCACCGGACCACAAACCTTCCTCGCAAGGCACCTTGCATTAAGCCGAAATTCTATTGCCTTCGGCAGTGCACCTCGAAGAGAGGTTGACAGTCAGCCAATCAGTCCCTGAGCCAGCAAGCAGGCAGTCAGACAGATACACACAGTTTGGGTTTTTTATCAGTGGCAGATGCGGCCCCAAGCAGCAGGGAGGCCCTTCGCCGTAATACAGGTAGTAGCCGAGTGGTAACGCAGCCGACCGGCATCCGTGCGGTCGGCGGTTCGAATCCCAGTCTGGCCACTTTGGTGCCGCCGCCGGCGGCGGCGGCGCTAAAAGTCGGCAGATCAGGATTCGAACCGACGCCTGCGAATCTGGCATCGGCTGCGTTACCATTGGACCGCTGGCCGGGTTACCAGCACCGTGCGTCCCCACTGCTTGTAGCCTATTAAGCAAAAACTTTTGACCCCCCCCCCACCCCCCCCCACCCCCCCCACCCCCCCCCTCAAAAAAGTGATATCCAGTTTTAGGGGGTAGAGGCCTCAAAATCAAAAAATCCATTGGGGGATGCTCTTATTGGGCAAAATAATGATTTTACAAGGGGTTGGACATCCAATATCATGCCTTGGGGTATGCTACGCGAATGACCCCAAAAAAGGGGGGTATATGACGCCCGCGCCTGCGCTTGATCTAACAACCTCTCTTCGAGGTGATTTGAGAATTCAACAACACAAAATGTCACTCTCACCACTTCCAACCACCACCCTTGCCATCGTCATAAACTCGGTGCAAAGGATGGGCCCAATTCTTAGACACGGCGAGAAGGTACTCCAAGTTGTTTGGTGAGATGGGGGCAATAATAGGAGGGGTGGGGAATGGTAAAAAAAGATGCTCGGCGCGCTAATACTCCCCCAGGGCCCCCCCGTCCACCAGTTCGCATTGGTGCGACATCCAGGCCACTGCCTTTTGGTAACACCACCTTCGGCACACACCCGCACCCACATGCACACCCACCCACCCACACAGACACATACACCGACACACACACACACACACACACGCACACACAGCGGAAGTAGAGAGACATGTCCAGGGACATCCGCGAGACCCACCTGTTGAACAAGTTTGAGGGGGCGAGAGGGGGGTGACCTAATTAAGGTGAGCCAAGCGAAGGTGTGGGGGGAACCTTTGATAGGCCCTGTTGAACACAGCCATCCCCCAAGAGCTATTGGATTGCCACCACTCAAAGGCACATAACCTCCAAGAGGAGCGGGAGCGGAAGCTTCGGGACAATGTTCGCTGGGGTATATCCGCGGGGGGTGCAACTTCCCCCTCAATCATGTGTCCCAGTTTTCAAGGCGCTTTCTGTCGCGGCTGAAAAGCTGGAAGCCTCGCCCCATCGCGTGCCAATGCGACCGCCAGCACCGACACCGCGCCCTCCGCCGGGGTGCGGCCGGCGGCCGCCCCGCCCATGCGCGTGCTACACCAGCTGGGGCACACAGCCGCCGTGGTCACACCCGCCACCAGCAGTGCCGGGTCCTCCCTAAGCAGCAGAGTGTAGCGGTTCAGCAAGCACTTGGCGATCTTGTATGCGACCACGTACACGCGACCCCCACACTCTGAGACGTCCGCAAACAATGCCCGGCCGACTGCCAGCAGCCGCTCGGGCATCGCGGCGGCACAGATCTTGGGGCCCGGCGCGCGCTCCGGTTGCTCGGACCGCGCCCCGTAGCCGGACCAGACGTTGACGATACGGCCGCCGGGGGCGAGGTGCGGGCGCAGCGTGTCCACAACGCCGCCCGGCCCCTGGAAATTCGCGCCGAAGGGGGAGTGTTTGCCGGGTGCGCACCTTGCACGCCACTTTTATGATGACTTTCCCAAATTGAATACCTGAGTTTACCATTACCGTATGAAGCCGCCGAGTAGACCAAGAGGGGGAATCCTGTGCGCGCACTGCACGCGCACTGCGCGCTACTTTTAGACTATGTTCCCCCCGAAGAGCCCCTATAGGCACGCCCCTTGGAAACGCCCTTAGAATTAGGTGACCCAAACTGCCCCAGCTCAAGAAAGTTGCAAACTACCTTCCCTTCACATAACACACATCATGCACATCTGGAAAAGCCATGAACAGCGTATTGGTTGCCCCCCGCAACATCCTCTAATGTAGAGGGGGAGGCGGCCGGGGGCACCTCCTTTCGTATGTGAATCGAAACCTTTTTCGACATAATACGATAACATCCTCTAATGTAGAGGGGGAGGCGGCCGGGGGCACCTCCTTTCGTATGTGAATCGAAACCTTTTTCGACATAATACGATGACCGTTGTGGCGACAGCCCCGCGGAGGCAATTTCCGCTACGAGATTATTCGGAGTTGAACTACTCACCCTCTGGCGGGTCTTTCGCTCCACATCATCCCTCGTAAGTTGATGCAACCGGCCGGACGAGAATTTGATGGCGAATTCGAATGCGACTTGGCTTGGAATCACGGGCATAGCACAAT
The DNA here is from genome assembly GCA_964036045.1 of Eutreptiella sp. 'Long Island Sound 2002'. Classification (NCBI taxonomy): domain Eukaryota; phylum Euglenozoa; class Euglenophyceae; order Eutreptiales; family Eutreptiaceae; genus Eutreptiella; species Eutreptiella sp. 'Long Island Sound 2002'. Next base: position 53,008,423 of record OZ038392.1, on the reverse strand, counting down.
TCAAAGAGATGGGTAGTATCCTGCACAAAGACATGGTCCAAACAGCCCTTGCAAATACAAATAAAGTGTGAAAAAGGGTGGAAATGGGTGAAATTGGGCGAAATTCCAAAAATGCTATATCCCCAATGTGGAAACAGCATCAAAACCTACAGGGTAACGATGATGCCCCTATGATCTCAAAGCATGGGTCTCCAGTACAGCCAGACGCCCAAATAGTTGCACTGCGCGCGCAATGCGCTTAAGGCTCCCCCATAGTTGCCTCTTGCCTATCAAATGAAGCAACAAACCATCTGTGCACAGCATTGAACAAACTGCCACAGACTGCTGAATCCTCCGGATGGATGGGATCGTAGTCTAGGACCGGTAGCCGTGTGGCCATTTTGGCAAGCAAGTCCACCTCCCCATTGCGCGGGACTTGCTCGCGTTCCTGTGCACTGCGGGCCTCGGACTCTTGACGGTGACGGGGGACCTACTCCATGATAACTCGCTTGTGTTGCATGTGATCACACACCTTGTGGCGGACGTTGGAATAAGAGCACTCCCGCGTGGGTCGTTTGTCGGCGTGTTTGTCAATGTACTACGTGTCGCTGTTGGATGCTATCGCCATCCCGATGGCCGCACCGTACATTTCGGCTCTTGAATGACTGCTGCGGACCCACGACCAAGGGCAAAATGCGCAGGGGTCCTTTTGTCACGGCAACTCCCACGGCTTCGTACTCGGAGCCCGCGATTTCCACCGTTTGGAGGTTGCCGTTGCAATATAGGGACGTGCCTTCAGGCTAATTCTGATTGTACTAACCCCTTTGAATGCAGCAAAGGGTAGAGGAACCAAACTTGGTGCCCATAGGCCGCCGGGTTGGTGCCCTAGGACCCGTGGGGACGAAATCCAACCTAGCTACCTCGTCCCTACCTTCCCAGGGGCCCAAAAAATGGGCGGATTGGCTACATAACCGCTGCCTTCTTAGGGGTCCCACGGGGGTAGGGGTCGGAAATAGCCCAAAAGTTTGCCCCGTGCACGCCCTACGCGCTAACGCTCCCTCCAAGTGGGCAACATATTTCGCCTCAGACTAGCCGTCGCGTTCTTGATCAGCAGTTCCACGCGCAGGGGCCCCTCCGCCACGCCCAACGCGCGCGCCACCTGGCCTACCGGCTCAGGGGGCAACTGGTGTCAAGGACAACGTTTTCGCAGCCCAAGCTTTGCGCCGCAATCCGGCCGGCGGCCTCATCACAATAGACCACGCTCCAGTGGCGAGCGATGAGCGTCTTGGCGGTTTCAAACCTGATGCCACGGCTGCCACCCTTAGAACGGCAACGGGAGCAATCGCCATGTGCACGCGCGACGGGCACCAAGACCGGGATGCCGTCTTGACCCAAGAGCGGACACAAATGGACGCGACTTGAGCGCCTTTTGCAACAGGAAGTCTAGGAGAGGTGCGCCAAGACATAGACACAGGCATGGACCAGACGGCAACACGACTTGCAAACTGACAAACAGAGCCACCCCCACAAGCCGACAATTTATGGGGGTTTACACTCGTTTCGGCCCCCGTCCACCAGGTGGTGTAAATGGGTGTAAATTTTTCCCCAAATGGCGTAAATTCCCAAGAAAAGTGGCGTAAATTCCCAAGAAAAGTGGCGTAAATTCCCAAGAAATGGTGTAAATTTGCCCCATCCACGACTTGCGTCACGTTCTGGATGATCTTCACTCTTCTTGCCTGATTCGGTCTAGTGTTCTCTAGCATAGGAAACGGGCAGCAACAAAGTTTGCATTTGACAATGGACACAAATGTTGTTCACAAATATTGGTAAGTGCAGGGAAATGACACGCAAAGCACGAGAAAGCAAAGGAAGAAAGAAAGCCCCTGAATGCCTCCTTCTCGAGCCGGGGAAAAGCTCGAGGCAGGGATCTTCAAGCCCCTGAATGCCTCCTTCTCGAGCCGGGGTAAAGCTCGAGGCAAGGATCTTCACTTGCCGGTCTCGGCGAATTGGCTACACGGCCCCAGCAGACTCTGCCACAGGGAAGGGGCATTTACACAATTTACATTCCAAAATGGACAAGAATCTAGCTCACAAATATTTGCAACTGCCAGCAATGGCAAGGAAATCATGTAAAACCCCTAATTTTCGCCGAATTTACAAAAATTTACGTAAATTTACAGCGTAAATTGCTCCGGCCCCCGGCTCTACCCCCATTTGTTGTCGGCTTGCACCCCCATCGGCACCGCTGCACGCCAATGCATGTGCCTAGGACATTTAGAGACACAGACACACACTCTGAGCCTTGATCTGACACGTGCAATCCGTGTTGTCAGCGGCACATCAACATGATATTCCACAGGCGGCGCAGAGACCCGTGTCAAGAGTGTCAAGGTGCCGCAAACTGATTGTTCCTCTGTTCACTTGCCGTGCCACATCTGAGCCAAATCAACAACATTGTTCATCCCCATCCTACTCCCCTGCATAAGGATAGGGCAGGCCCAAAACCAACTCACAAGGCTAGGAAATGCCATCTGACAGCAAAATGTGGCGAACCATCTCACCTATACCGAATTGGTACCTGAAGAGTACCAACCCCAACACGTGAGGTGTCTAAAGGGAGGTCAACATCCACACCCTCTGGCCGTAGTAGACTACAAGTTTCGAACCCCCATCTGCGACTCAACAGCCACGCATGATACCATTGATAGTGGATGGAGGGCAGATGGACCCTTGTTTCTGGGTGGGGGGCCCACTGAAATGTGTGAGGGGGTACTTGAAATATTATCACTTTTTACAGAAACTGTTGGGTAAGCATTTCTTATAGGGCGCAAAACCAAATATTGCCAAGAATACAAAAGCGGGACCTTGACCCTTGGCTTCTCGGGGAACTAGTGCTCAGCACTGGGGAAAAAACTGGGAATGACCTAAATGTAGGCTCGGTGGTGACGCTATCGGTTTTGAAAACGGGGCATGCCATTCAGAACCAACACCTTTCATGTGTTTGGTCAACTTATCATAATAGCCAAAAAGAAAAATCACACACCGGGTCCACCAAGCAGCTTTTTCCGGCCCCTGTGTGCCAGCCTAATTGGCCTAGGCTTCGGACCCAACACCAGATGCACCTTTGGAGGAAGAAAATTAGCCAAAATTTTCCGGGTTCCATGGGACGGTGCAAATAAAAAGTCCACCCTCCTTGTGGCATGCTATGTAGCTACCAAATCTGCTCGAAAAAGAAAAATCGGCAGGAAAAATCATCAGCGCATCAGGGGGTACAACTATTATTCTGTGCAGGCCTTTCTGCTAAATGTGAGTTCTGCGAGGTTCATTGACATGGGGAGGGCGGGGGTCAGGGTGATCTGAAGAATATACCGGCAGGGAGGGAGGGTGGAACAATAACAAAATGCTGGCACACGCCTCTCGTGGGTTAACAAGCGACAAGGGATGCACCAGATGCAGTTCTGTGCCACAACATCGTGCACTGGGGAGAAAAACCAGCATAGAACTGTGCTGCACATAACGTTGAAATCATTCCTTTCTCCCTCATTGTCTTTGTCAACCACACATTCGTCCCTCAGAGGTGCTTTGCTGTGGCAGTCTACCTGAGGCAAGCCCTTGTACATGCATTTTGCACAGCGCACGCATGTACTGTCGCTTTGAGTCCATTGCGTGCGGCCCAGAATCTGCGAATGGAAGAACCTCCATCGGAGATGTATGCACATCCCCTAACCATCTTTATGCAAGGTAGTCACCTGCCAACTAATGGTGCATAAATGAGAAATGCTCGGGGGAAATCAATTTTAGTGGACAAATCTCAAATGCAATTGGAAGTTTCCAGTACAAACCATTTTCACATGTACTCAGCCCTGCCCCCTGCCCCACATTGTTTGAGATCTTTTTCCATATCATTTGTGCAGCCATGTTCAGAAAAGTGTTTTTTTTATATGTCAGATCAATTCTCACAGAAATCTTCCACAGTCATTCCACCACAGCACACAAGCATTGGAAGAGTCAGATCATTGCACACAACATAATCGTCAGATGGGCAGGGGGAAGGGGCTGACAACAGCCCATGTATCCCTTGTACCCCAGCAAAATAACAAATACAAAGCAAAATGCATTGCAAGCAAAAATTTCACACAGACATATGGACATATCTGGTTGTGCCTGTATATATCTGCTGGTGCCGTCATCTACACAGAAGAACACCGTGGAAAACGCAGATCACATTGTGCACATCACATTGCTGATTCAACTCTTCCTTGGGGGCATGCCTGCAACAGCAGAAATTCCTTGGCATGAGAATCTGAGCATTCGTCCAGATTCACAGGTCATGTGCATTAGGCTGATGACTTTGAGGCAACAAATTGCTGGTTCAACTATTGCATACCACGCGCTATCATTACCTCTGTTGCCTGGGCGCACCCTCCATGTGAGCTCTTTGAACCATGTGCACAGCATGGAACTGTGCATCTGTGTTCACGGAAGAGCAATTTGACGGTACAGCCATGTTGATAATTTATACCCTAACCAAAGATGTGGATGGGGCAGACAGGACAACACAGTCGAGAGCACCCAACAAGGTCAGCCACTCCATCTGCATTGACCCCTTCCCATTTGCTGGGGAATCAAACACTCTTTACAACACGTGACCAGGTAAAATCAGCTGCTGCTGCTGGTGCCGGAGACCAGGGTATGCACCGAGCAGCAAATGCAAGCAGACTGCTATGTACAACAGTGCTAACAGAACGGGATAAATGGCCCTAAATCAATATGCTGAAGTCGTGGGCTGCAACATTCAGACAGCCGTCACATGCAGAAGATAGATATCACGCAGATTGATTTAAACAGTTGGGAACAAAGCACCAACACCAGATACAGAACCAGCAGGAGGTATTGACACAGGAGAAGTAGAAGCTGTCAACATGCAAGCTACCAAAGAAATAGAAAGCTCAATCTTCCTGACCATTTGTCGTGACTTCCTTTCCCATAGATAGTAACCACAGGGACAATTGCTTGTCGAACTTGACGGGAAACTCTGGCAGATTCGTGCGCCTCTGGGTCTCGAAGACAAGAATGCCTGGACTCCGAGGCACAAACACTGCGAATTTTGTGGGCCGGTGAGCAAGATTTGCATTGTCAGACCTGAGATGGCAGCCTCAAAATTAAAACAACCTTCCGAGATAGTTTCAATCGCGAACCGTTGCCCAATCCCCAGGGCTGTCCTTAAGATAAAAAAAAAACCGCTGGCCTCCGGTATACTCGAACCTCCGCAGAGCGCCAGCCAGCGAGCAACTGCTGTTGGCCATCAGCCAACCGGCGTCAGTTAAGCGCCAACCTCCATCGAATCCTGCCACCATTAACCTTCGGCCATCCATAGTGAAAAAAAAAAAGAAATATCTCGTTCCTATAGGACAGCCCTGCCAATCCCCTCTTCGCACACACGAAGGAGGCACTGATGCAACGCTATATACAACCACAGCCACTGTCAATTCTCCGTCCCCTGGGTGTTTGGTCCCGCAATGTACAACGTAGCCATGAGCATGGCTGCGCCTGTCACCTGGTCACATTGGGTTGGCGCCACATTCGTAGCAGTCTGGCTGTAGTTCTGATGCCAGCCAGCTCAGGCAGATGCTGAGAAGCAGGGGCAATGGCCAATACGCCACACACGTTCTAGTAAAGCGGGGCAGCTTCCGCGTACGTTGTACACGAGGAGGGTCTCGTGCGGCTTTGCGGGGGCCAAAGTGGAAGCTGGGCCAAGGTGCGCCAGGAGAGGGAGGGCACGGCTCGAGGGGACAGGGGCGCATTACGCAGTACGCGGTTTTGCCCAACAACCCCCTGTCGCCTACGACCGTCCGGGAGCGGGAGGATCCGCAGGCCCAACGGCGGACAAGCCCTAGACAGACCAAGCAGCCCAGAACTTAATCCCCACCGCCGCAGTGGCGTTGTCAAACCGGTACACCCACTGGTCGTTGGGGCTGAACCCCAGGAAATCTGCGATGCGAATGCCCCCGTACAACCGGTGTCCCTGCGGCAACTCCACAACACCCACTTTGTTGCCGTCCGTGATCCACACGGCGGTCTGACTGGTGGCGACCACCGTCCCGCACAGGCCCGGCCACCGCTTGTGCTTCGTGCGAAACAGCGCCGTGTTGAACACCGTCGCGCTGGGCTTGTCGGCGCACGTCTTGAGGTACGTCTCGAGCCGCTTCGCCTTCACCCAAAACTGCTGCGCCGCCTGCTGCTGCGGCAGCGAGACAGCCGGCGGGGCGGCGCCCCGTCCCGGCGGCAGCGGCACGGCAGCCTGTTCCGTCGGTGCCGCACACTCCCAGCGGTCGCAGCCTCCATCGTCCAGGAGGCCGAGCAGGTCCGACGCCGGCGCCCACTGCGGCGGCGGCGTCGGGCAATGGAAAGCCCCGCCCAAGGCCCGCAGCTTCGCCGCGAACATGTCTTTACACTCCTCCAGGAACGAGTGCCCCAGGTCGCAGAAGATGAACTCCTTGTCGTGCCACGTGCGGCGCAGGTGCGAGCCATCCTCGGAGACGCGGGACCGCTGCCAGCAATGCGTCTGCCGGCGATGCTCCATCCCGCGGCAGCACGTCCCAACGAAGGCATGATCATGGAAGGTCTGGCGCCACGCCACGTTTCGCGAGACGGCAGTCGTGTGGAGAGTGACGTGGAAGTGCCCGTGGCAGGTCAGGCGGGACGGTGTCCAAAGGCGCTGGGCGTTGTCGCCCCAGCGGTGCAGCTTGTAATAGTAGGTCCGGTCGTAAAAATAACTGTTGGGATCGGACGGGAGTTCCTGCGGGCGACTGCCCATCTCCCAACACGCGTACAATCGCCCCCCGGACTGCTCAATGGCGCATGCGACGTACCGCTCGATCCAGTCGTGGGCCCCCGGGGCTTCGCGGCGCGCGGCTGCGACACCCCAATCGCGGGCGAAGAAGAACTTGCCGAGGTCTTGGGAGATGTAGTACCAGCGGGAGCATTGTTGCCGACAGCGCCAGACTTCGTAGAACTTGAGGCATGAGAAAATGATCCTGATTGCAGGATCCGGCAGGAAAAGGACAGATGCCCTCTGGACGGGAGAACTTGTGGGCTTGTGGCTTTGAGCGCCGTCGCCTGCTTCGGGCGCTTGGCGCTCCAGTGCCCCGGTTTGCTCGCCCTCCTCCTCACGAATCCGGTCCATGCACTCGATCAATCGCGAAACCAGCCCGAATGCCATCACTTGCCCCAGCGACTCCTCTGAGAACTCGCGAAGGGCCACCAGAAGAGCCTCGACCTGGAGCTCAGTGACGTTCTGAATGGGCTGCACAGAGATGGTGGGTGGAGCGTATGGATAGCGGGGGCCACAGCCCATCGTCAGATACAAAGAGGCGGGTTGTGTGCCACCGTCGAAAGCCAGCTTGAGGCGGAACTGGCCCCCATCCAGCAATTGAAAATCCTCTCCGTAGATGGCAGTCATGGCCTCGATCTCTGACAACTGTTCAGCTTGGATGTCTTCACCCGCAAGCACATCCGATGCCATCAAGCTGCCAAACAGAAATAAAGGGGTCTAACCGCAGGTGTTGAGCCTCGTAGTCCAGCGCAGTCCTAGGCTGAGGGTCCAAAACTTTTCCCAACCTCGGGCCCAAAGCAAATTGTATTGTTTTTTTTTTTGGCAAATTGTATTGTTTGCCTTATGCCAGCAATGTATGAATTCTGCGAGGGAGGGCATTCGGTAAAACTGAGTCACCCAACCTGAGTAAAATTCAGCAAAAAAAAGAGGGGGCCGAAAAATGTAGGGAAAAGATGCACTCTGTTTCCTGGATACTGTGTGGGGAAAGATGCCTTCTTTGCAAATGGTCAGCAATTGACACTTGCGCCCAGTCCCCATCAAAAGGATTTTTGTGTTCCATCTTGGCATGGTACACTTGACATGCATGGTACCCCCCCCCCCCCCTTGTCCTTCCCCACCCCAGGGAAGACGGTCCCCCACCACCCCCTGGGGGACGGTCACCAAGTGACGGTCTCCCAACCCCCCCTGGGGAACCGCACTACCACCGTACACGCACATTTGCAGGCACAGAAATTGCAGCATACAACGAACGAACTCAGCATAAGATACATTCAAAGGGCTGCCAATGTACGGAGACCTACTCCTTGACCAGCTCGGTGTAAATTTTCTTCGTCCTGCTCCAGTTGACCTTGAACTCTTGCACATGCTCACCACTTTCCACTGGAATGCTTTGGGCAGCACTCTTGGGTGGTGGTTTTGCCACAACAACACAGTGAACTGCAACAAAAAATTGTGGGTTGAGCAAGTGACGGTCCCCCACCCCCCCTGGGGAAGGACAAGGGGTGGGGAAGGACGGGGGGGGGGGGGGGGAAGTGGTAGCCAGATAGCCAGACACAACATTCAAGACTAGGGAACTGAGCAATAGGGTCCAATGGTCGCTCATGCACATTCTTGCGGAGTTCGGAGCCAGTTTACAATATGGACCGCAGCGCACCCTTTAATGCCCACCATCATAAGCAACAACGACACACAGAGAACAGCAAACATGGAGCTTCTGGCTATTAAGCCTCGCCAGGTCGCAGACACAAGGAAAACGAAACAAAAAAATGTTCCCCCTCATTGTTGTAGTGCAATCAATGTTTTGACGTTCTTGCTTTGACGGCACATTCTGTGACTACTCAAGAATCTCAGAAGGCTGTGTGGACATTCAGATGGCACAGCTAGGATATCCAATCGCATAAACCTCAAATTGGAGCCATGAAACCCTCATGGCCAGTGATGCACGGTCATGGGAAATAGCGCCTGTGGGCACTTGCTTGATGAACACATGGCTATAGAGGACAACGTTAGGGTATGCATGGCCTGGCTACATCCTTACCGTCACAGGGTCTCCAGAGCAGGGAGGAATCCAGAATGTTATATAACCCCTTGTGGCTCAGGGTCCCTAGAGTGGGGAAAATTCAATGAGTCCACATAACCCCTGCCATCTCTGGGTCAAAGAAGCGGGGAGGAAGCAAAAAGGCTACATAACCCCTACCATCACGGGAGCCCCAAAGTGAAGAGGAATAAGCAGAACAACAAAGGCTTTGTAAACTCTGCTCTCTTGGCGTCGCTAAAGCGGGAAGGACCCAAAAAACTGCATAACCCCTGCCATCTCCGGGTCGTCAAAATAGCTCGGTATCAAAAAAGGCTACATAACCGCCACCATCTAAGGGTCCCATAGTGCTGGAAAATCGAAGGATTGCATAACCCTACTGGGGTCCCTGGAGCGAGGAGGAATCAACAAGGCTACATAACCCCTCCTTCTTGGGGTCACTAGAGCAGGAGGAGTCAAAAAGGCTACATAAACCCTACCCCCCCCCTTGTAATAGCTACGCCAAAGTACGGAATTAATACGGTCCCTACGCCTACTGTAGCTTAGACAAGGGCGTGGCTTGCGCACGACACATACAACTACCGACACACATGTGAGTGAATGCATGGTATGAGTGCACCTTAACCTCCGCCCACGTTCCCAAAGGCATGCAAACACAAGAAAGTGTTTGAAACATGAATTTTCAGGTTCATACCCAAGTTCCTACAAGCAATGAGGCATGAGAAGCCTACAAATGTTCGGATTGGAAACCCTTCTTGCGATCATACACCATGCGGAACAACTGCACATGCTCACCACTTGAAGATGCCTCTGAAGATGCCTTTGCCCGAGGTTTAGGGGCCGGTTTGGGCTCGGGCAACTTCAAATTCTTGGGAATGAAATTGCCTTGCATGTGGTCTCTTGTGAAGTACAACTTCCCATCAAAGACATGGGCCATTCCCCACACACCCCTTCATTGTGGCATCCACACGCTCACCGGTGGAACCTGTGAAAATCACTGGACGCCCGGGTTGAAAAAGAGAAGACTGCATGGTGAGCTGGTGCAAGGAAGGGGGATATAGTACACAAATATCCCCCAAATCAGAGCCATGTGGGTTCAAGTGGGCAAACACTCACAACAAATATGCCCATGACCCTATGTAGCTGGCAAATTCGTCACCAAACCCATGTGTTATGCGGATGCACTACATTTGTACCGAATTAAAATTAGGTGCCAAATTAATACGGTCCCTACGCCTACTGTAGCTTGGACAAGGGCGTAGCTATTACAAGAGGGGGGGGGTACTATCTCAGGGTCCGTGGAGCTAGGAGGAATTAAAAGGGCTGCACAACCCCTACTGTCTCCGGGTCCCAAACCCTAGGGAAAATCAAAAGCACCGTGAGTAGGGGTTATGTAGCCAATCCGCCCGTTTTTGGCACCCCGAGAAGGCAAAGTTGATGTAGCCACTTTTGATTTTGTCCCCTTCCATTGGGTGGGATCGATATTATTCATTAAGGACATTCTGAGTGACATTTTGTGTTGTTGAATTCTCAGATTTCGGCTTATGCAATGTGCTTTGCAGGGAACGTTTGCGGTCCAGTGCGGTCTATTTGGGGGACTTCCCTAGGTGAGGATAAAATTGGGGCTAGAGCCAAGATACTTAATACAAAGGTAGCGCGCCTGGCAAACCTTTTCCTGGGGTTATGTAGCGCTCTTGATTCCTCCCCGCTCTGGGGACCCCGAGACAGCAGGGGTGATGCGGCTGTCCCCAATAGAAGGGGACAAAATCACAAGTGGCTACATCACCCTTGCGTTTTTGAGGGCAGGTTGTTTGATGAGGGGGGGACCACGGGGGGGGCGTAGCAACGGGCCATACGCCGACTCCCTCCCACTTTCCAACCAATTCCGGGGCGGGGGGGGGGGGGGGCTGGGTCTGGGGGGGGGTCTGGGCCGGCTGAAGGGGAGGGGGCCACCCGGACCCCAACATATATGGCTTAAAATGACCCCCTCATCGCGGTAGACATTTTTGCGGTATGTATGTTGGCAAAAAAAAAATTGCAAGAGGGGGGGGGGCATGGTAGGTGGTACTTGTGTTTAAGGGCATAGCACCCCCGAGTCAATTCCCGGCCACTGTTGCCAGTGGCGCCCCACCTGGGCCGAACCATGCGTGTTGTGAAGAAGGAGTTGATGTATGTTTCGAAACCCTTTGGAGGAGAGGGGGGGAAGGGTTTGCAACGCGCGCAATACGTTTTTTTTTAAAAAAAAAAGTTCTCTCCGCGCACTACGCGCCCACAAGGTGTGCACGTACTATGCCCGCACACCGGTTGTACATCGTGTGCACCAATGCGCCGCGTGCCCGTCATGGGGTTCTCCTCCTTGGGGCCTCAAAACATGGGTGATTGGAGTGGTGGAGTTGAGGAAGGTGATGGAAGGGGCGCTAAGAGCGCTTGTCCACCGGACGATCAAAGTAGTCCTCGTCGTCACTAGACGAATCGGTTGCTTCCCGGGCCCTCTTCTTTTTGGCCTCGAGGAGTGCGTCAAGGCGCTTCTTGTCTCTTGCCCGCTTCCCGGTGGACTTCAATGGGCGTGTCCGACAATCCCCCTCTGTAGTGGCCTCCGATTCAGAGGGTGGCAAGGGTGGAGTGTGAGATGTTGTTGGTGGCATCGGGGGAGTTGTAGTGGAGGAGGAGGAGGACGACGAGGACGAGGACGAGGACGAGGACGAAGAGGAGCCGTTGTTGTTGGCGGTGGTGAAAGGTGTGATGGAAGGAGTGGGTGTATCACCAGCCACTTTTTGCCTCTTCGACCCGCTCTTGAGGGCACCAACGTTCCATCCGCGAACGGATGCTTCCTCCTCCTCGGTGACACGAAGGCCATGTGGAATGGGATCGTTGGGATGGAGGGCGGCAAAATGGGCGGCCATACTGTACAACCAAACCGTGGTTGTGCATTGGGGGCTGCGATGGGCAAGAGCTGACCGCCACCACCATGCGATTCCGTGTAGACCGGGATTGCAACGGGAAGCGGATTGTGCACTCATCCCGTGCTCCACAAAAACCGCAAATATTGGCGCATGACCGGGTCGCCTGTCCTTCAATGTGTTGACCACGTAGAATGTGTTGCCCAATGTGCGTGCGCAGCACTCGATGTGGCACGTTCTCTTGGCAAATCCGGCAACTCACACTGTTCGGGCCACTTTCTGATGCCACCTTATCATTAGTAGGGGCAGTGGGCATGCAGGGATAGGGATCCCTTGGAACAGTGGGCACTACAGAGGGAGCACAATGAATGCACCACTCCGCCAATGCCTTCAAAGTGCCGGTTTGTTGGTACCACCTATTCTCCACGTTGCTCTCAAGGGTCACAAATTGGCAATGCTAGCCGCGCACTTGCACAATCCGGGGATTCAGCATGCCATTCCAAACATGCAAATCGGGGCCCGGGCAATGCTCAAATGGCATTAGTTGGCCGTGGACGATGAGGTTGTTTGACGACTCAATAACGTCGTAGCTATGGTCCATAGCTGGGCGGCCACTAGCGTCCGTCACCGTTCGCACATACAAGATGGCCAGAGAGATGACGGTAAGAGAGGGGGGACAAAATCAGAATTGGTGGGGCCCACACGTGGGCGGAAATGCTACATCACCCCTGCATTCTCGGGGGTCCCCAATGAAAGGGGAACAAAATCAGAATTGGATGCCTAACCCGTGCCTTTTGGGAGGCCCACAAGTGGGCGGAAATGCTACATCACCCCTGCATTCTCGGGGGTCCCCAAAGAAATGGGGACAAAATCAGAATTGGTGGGGCCCACAAGTGGGCAGAAATGCTACATCACCCCTGCATTCTCGGGGGTCCCCAACAAAGCAACAAAGGGGACAAAATCAAAGTGGGCCCACAAGTGGGCGGAAATGCTACATCACCCCTGCATTCTCGGGGGTCCCCAATGAAAGGGGAACAAAATCAGAATTGGATGCCTAACCCGTGCCTTTTGGGAGGCCCACAAGTGGGCGGAAATGCTACATCACCCCTGCATTCTCGGGGATCCCCAAAGAAAGGGGGACAAAATCAGAATTGGATGCCTAACCCCTGCCTTCTGGGAGGCCCACAAGTGGGCGGAAATGCTACATCAACCCTGCATTCTGGGGGATCCCCAACAAAGGGAACAAAGGGGACAAAGTCAAAGCAAAAAAAAAGCAAAAAAAACAAAAACGAAAACTGTCCCATGGTGTACCTGATCCTACCTACAGCCCTGCAGATTGCCCCCACTGGGGTTTGAACCAGGGGCCTCCAATTGCAGAGGCACTGCTTTACCACTAGGGTACGGCCCAGATCTGACATACCTCTGCACAGGGGTGGTATTCATATTTTGCCCAATTTGGTTTTGATCCACTATTGGGTTCTCCTCAAAAAACTGAGCATTTTGAGTATAGACACATGGGGCGGAAACCCATTTTTTCACCCTCTACTAAGTCAAGCAGAATTTCCTTAGGGCGCCTTCGGCGCCCATGGTGCGGCACTTTCCAGCCAATTTCCAGGGGGGGGGGGGAGGGGGGGGGAGTCGGCGTAAAGGGTTCGGTCCCGGCGCCCCCCCCCGTGGGGGGGACAAAAACATGCATGGGTGGGGAATGGTAAAAAAAAGATGCCCGGTGCGCTAATACTCCCCCCCTCTACTATCTCAAGATCCCCCAAGCGGGAAGGAATCAAGAGTGCTACATAGCCTTTGCCGTCTAGGGGTCCCTAGAGTGGGGGAGGCAAAAAGGCTACATAAGCCCTGCCACCTGGGTCACTAGAGCCGGGATGAATCTAAAAGGCCTGTATAAGCAATGCCGTCTTGGGGTCCCCAAGGCGGGAAGGAATCAAAAAAAGCTGCATAACCCCTACCACCTTGGGGTCCCCAAAGCAAGGAGGCATCAAGGAGGGTACACAACCCCCGCTATCTTGGAGTCCCAGGGGGATTACCTGCACCACACGCGCACTGCGCATAACACTCCCTCAGGGAGCGGAGAAGAATAAAAAATGCTGCTGCCTCCAGGTTCCCAGGGCAGGGAGGCATCAAAAGGGCTACATGAACCAATGCCATCTTGTGGGGAGGGATCACAAAAGCTATGTAAAAACTACTATCTCGGGGTCGCCCAAGCAGGGAGGAATAAACAAAGCTATACAACCCCTGCCGTCGTGGGGTCACTATGCGGGGGAGAAATCAAAAGGACTACATGACCCCTGCCGTCTTGGGGTTCCCAGAGCGGTGAGGAATCAAATACCAAATTTGTTTTACTTTGGAAATGCAGGATAATTTTCTGGTTTACTCAGTTGTTTATTCAGTAAGTAATTCTTTTTACTAAGTTTTCAAACTGAGTAACAAAAATTGTAGAAAATGTATTTTTGCTAAGTTTACTGCAGACCCCCACCCCCTGCGATGCCGTTGTGTAGACCCTGGCCCCGATATCCACACAAGCACAGACACTTCCCCAAACGGAGTCATGGGGTGCTTGCCATTTCATTTCCCAGAGAGTTGTCTCATTTTCTCTGTCAAATTCAGTTAAAACTGAGTAAAAGTGAAGTAAAGTACTGTAGAAAAGAAGTAAAAAGTGTGCAACAATTTAGTAAAACTGCGTAAAAATGAAGTAAAGTTGAGTGGAAAAACTCTTTTTAGTCGGTTTCTCAAAAAATCAGTTTTACTACAGCCCCATTGCAGGCGCAGGGGGTGGGTGTGAGGGTCTGAGTGGGGCTAACGGCTGTGTGCGGAGACGAATTTCGTTTCCCCTGAGACAAAATGTCGGGAATTCTTCTTGGATCTGCAGCAAAATAGCGTCAACACTGATGAATAAACCATGCGATCAGCGCGCTAGGCATAATCAATCCTCCGTGTCCACAGGATTAGCTTTCCCGTCTCTCTCCATTAAAACAAGAGATATGGGCCCTTCTTTTGGTGCTGTCTTCCAGATATACCAAAGAGCCACTTGTTTGTGCCGAGCGACACTCAAAATGGATTCAACACCGGTTGCCGCAACTATTCAACACAACCTGAAGATGATGGCTGGGCTCATGAAGCTTTTATCGGAGGAAAATGTGTGTGCCAGGCAGATAGATGCAACTACAGATGCAGACACAAGACAGCACAGAGCAAACGATAATTAAAAGGAAAAACAGATTGCAGTGATATTGATCCAGGCACCTTTCAGTGTTGAACAGAAGGATCATGGTGTGTCCCTATTCGAAGCATCCTAAACTGCCCCAAAACGAAGGTCGTATAAATAAGAGACAAAACGTAGGTCATATAAATAAGAGACGGGACACGCCAGTGCATAGCTGTGGAGCCACGCAGAGGCAGAGAAATGCACGCACGTATCCGTCATAACAGAATATGCGGACACCAATCCTCTACGGACTCCCCTTTTGGCGATCCTGGGACAAGAGCTGCAGGGCAGGGAAATCGTCCGTCACCAATTACTGCACCACGCAAACCGGGGCCCTGTGTGTGTCTCAAAAACCCGTCCACCACCCATAAGACAGGGCCTGTTGCAACTTCTAGTGGCACCAGCCGGCACCGCAAGGCGACGAAGGACCACAGCTGAGGAGAAACCCCCCCAAAGGGGCGGGACTCCTCCCAGTGACATCACCACGTCTCAGGCTGTTCACCCTCTGCCCTAGGCTCGCCCTTTGGGTGCTCGCAAGTCAGCACCTGGGCCCCTTCCAAGCGAGGTCCTTGCAGCAGCCGCCAGGTCAACCAGGTGGCCCAGCGCAGTTAACAGGCCGCTGGCACTGGCGTGCGTCCTTGCGGGGTCTGCGTTGCCCTCTGGGCCTGCCGTGTGCCAGTTCCACGGGCTTTGCTCAGGCAGCTCGATCGAGGTCACTCACTGCGGGCCGGGGGCGAATGGCCAACGCTTGTGCGGAATCGAACCCACAACCTGACGGTCATGAATGCGACGCCTCTACCGTTCAAATACAACGGCAGGTGCCTCAGCCCTTGTCACCCCTTCCTTTGATTTCTGATGGACCCTCTCCCAGCCGCTCCACCGACCCCAGTGGCGCCTGACCTCAAGAGCAAACAAGGAAAGGCAAAATGTAAATTGCTCTGTAAGCAAAAAGGGCCTGCAACCCTCCTACAACCCGTCATGATGCAGTCCACACAGGGGCAAGGGTACGAAAGATAAAACGGAATGCCACAAACCCCTCTTCACATGTGCCCACAAGTCATATCATGGCAAAAACGTCACAAACTCGAAATGCAGAGTGAATTGATGGCAGGGACAGAAAGGGCTTCGTCGGAGATCTGCGTCAAGACCAAACATGAGTGTCTGTGTGCGGTACAACCGGTGTTATGTGTGGCTTTCATAGAGGCCAAGGGAGAGGCCTATGGTCGCTGAGCCTATGTTTGGCGCACCCCACTTCCCTACTCGATGCCTTGCCCCCTGTCCCCCAGATGAGGATTATCACAAACAACACTGCAGGCAGCCCAGGACAGCACAGCACAGCACAGCACAGCACAGCACAGCACAGCACAGCACAGCACAGCACAGCACAAAACAAAGACCAGAAATGAACACAAAGCACTGCACAGCCCACTGCATGTGCGCCGAAAACAAAACGCCAAACGGAGCGTAACATTACATATGACAACCCGAATCACGCGGCGCACAATGCAGGTTGGGGGAGGGGGGGAGGGGGCCCAGGGGGTGGTGCCTGGTGGCACGAATCATGGCCCCAGGAAAGAGTGGAAAAAGGGCTGTTGTCGGACTTCCCCTGCCACTGCCACGCCATCACTCCATCCATTTACCTCCCAATTCCCCGCCTCCCGTGCAAACGCGGCAAAGCAGATGCTCATGCACCGCGACCCACTGTGCAGTGCACACCCACTGCAACAGGAGATGATGAGTGCGCTGGCGATCGTTGCTGCTGCCGCTGCTGCTCATGCTGCGGTCACGGTTGCTGTTGCATCGTGACCATCTGGCCACGGAGTACCCGATACTATACAACCTCATCACGGTAAGATTTTGCGGGGACGACACCTAATTCAACCCAAATGTGGAGCGTACCCGACAGTAGGGGCACGGGACTCGACGACGGGGATCGCAAAAAACACCCATTTCCTCAGAACGGCCTCCCCCCCCTGCCTTCACCCAGGGATGCACTAGAGTTGGGCAGGTACCCCCCCCCCCCTCCAGGGCTACCAGCCTATGGCCCATCTGCTGTTTCCCTGACCGCAAGTGCCAACTATAGCGGCATTTGTGATCGCCCCCAACCGCCCCCAACCGCTTTGGCAACGTCCTCGAACCGCCTACCTAACGACTTCCAGGACCCTACCAGAGGCCGCCTCCCTTCCAATTCATCCCTGGCCCCCACCCCAGCCCCCCCTACGGTCTGTGCCACGCAGACCGTCAGCCCACCTGCCCTGCACACCAACAACAGTGTCCCCTTCTTCGTGGGGTCTCCTGGTAAATATGTTGGGGAGGGGGCCTGGGCTCAAAAAGTTTGTGTACCAAAAATTACTGGAAGAGATTTCGCTTTGCATGAATTTCACTTCTTTCAACTCTGAAAATTCTGGTGACGGGAGGGCAGGGGCAGGGCTGTCCTTAAAGCCCCCCCCCCCCGCCCAAAAAAACCCTGCCGGCCTCCGGTACGCTGGGACGTCCGTAGAGCGCAAGTCCGCCAGTAGCTGCAGTCGGTTATCGGCCAACCGGCGTCTGTTGGCCATCAACCGCCGTCGGTGAACCGAATGCTGCCACTCAAAACCTCAGGTTGTCCTTGGCGAGAAAAAAAATGTGGAAGGGGCGGCAACACCTGTGCCACAAGAGTACTCTCATTCGGCTCTGCAGAGCCTCTCCCACAAGGTGTCCCGGTGGGACGCAGAGGGCTCGCTAGCCCTACTACGGCAATCCTGTCCTCTGCCGTAATCCTTTCCTGTGCAGTCATCCTTCACGCCAGTGCGGCGACTGCTGCTCCTGCCAACACCGTTCGCCACCAATGGTCTGATCAGGTGGAGCTGCATTGGACACCGTGGGTTCCCACTAAGGTCTGTCTGTGGAGTGGGCGGGTATTGCTGAGTGGCACATCGGCGCACGGGTGACTCCTACCGAGACGTGGATCCCCGGCCGGGGGCGCGGGGCATGGAGGCCGCTGCTCAGTCGTTCTTTTCAGTGAACTTCTCCAACATCGTGACCAACTTGTCTTCCTTCGCCCCCAAAACTTCCTCCACCATCTGCCCCTTGGCGTACAACTGGAACAGAGGGATGCCGCGGAACACGCTGGCCTTCTCGGCGGTGGCGTCACAGTCATCGATATCTATCTGAGAGTCATCGGCACATGGTGTGGCAGACGCTGAGGCTGACCATGCGACGCACGCACCATCCACACGGGCCAGTGAACCAACGAGGGCATATTGATTGAGGTGGGCTGTGTGGGGGGGGGGGGGGGGGGGCACCGTGAAATAAAGGGAAGCCTGTATGGGTCTGTGGGTTAGTGTGCCCCTAAATTTCGCCAGGGGAAATTTCGCCTCCTTAAAGACCAAACTTTCCCACGAAATCACCCCCCCCCCCCACACACACTGTAGGTGAGAGTGGAATGTCGGCCCCACTGCTCACAAATGCCACTTGTTTCCTTCGGCCTTCTTTTTCCACTGGGAAACGTTTCCCAGTTGATCAGCGTGTGCAGCTCCAGCCATAGCCTGAGAGTCAGCCCTGGCCCCAGCCTGAGCCCTGCTTCAGCCACAGCCTTAGACCTAACCCTTGCATCAACAGCAACTTGAACCCCCAGCCCAGCCATGGCCCACAGGCCGTTTCTACGCTTGACTGAGCCCTGAGCCCAGTCCCTGCCAGGGGGAGTATCTGCGCCACGCACACGCCCCGCGCTACTTTTACGGCGGGTTTACCCGGAATGGGTTGCCCCCTCCAGAACGCCCCCTAAGGAAAGCAAGGGCTCCCGAAAATTTACTTGGGGGTGGGGGGGCCCTTGGAGCCCCTTTTGCAACCCCCCCTTGAAGGGGCTCCAAGGGCCAGCTCTCTTTTTTCCATATTTTTCATGCAAATTTCAAACCTCCACCCCCCCCCCAAAAGTAAAAGGCCCACATGCAACAAGAGCAATACACCAAAGTCAAGCGTTTTCACTGAAGAACATTGAGCCCCACAGCATCACAACCTTTGGGCAAAACGTTCCGGCCCGTTCTGGCATTTCCGGCGACCGGAACGGGGGGGGGCTGGGGTTGTGTCTTGTGAAGATGCACTCGCCCCCCCCGAAATCGTTGGAGGCAAGGTTTCAGGCATTTGTATTGAGGAAATAAACTTGTGGCCCTTGGAGCCCCTTTCCGCAACCCCCCCCAAATTACGGGGGCTCCAAGGCCCCCCCCCCCTCCCCCCAAGTAAAATTTTCACCAGCTAAACCCTTGGGTCCAAGAACTTTGTAAACATCCCTCCATCTTGCCCCATCCAGCGCCTCCCAAGGTGAAAATACATCAGATGGCCCCTTGGCAGCAACTGCCCCCCTGGTTTGGGGTCTCCCCGCTGGACTGTCAATTTTCCCTACCCTTGTAGCAGAGGGAAATTATAGCTCTTCCAGCCTAGCCACCAGCTAATCTACAACTGCTTGGTTCGGCTGGACGGCTAAATCTCTCTGGGGGGGGGCACCATGTCAGGTGCCCCCCCCAGCCCCAGTCCCACACTCATACATGGCCCACGGCCCTTCAGAGGCAGGCACAGACCTTGACAAAGACCACCGAACCTGCAAAGCGGCGGCTCAAATCCAAAAACTTGGGATAGATCTGTTTGCACGGTTTGCACCACTGCGCGCTGAACTCCACGACCACACCGCAGCCGCAGGCTGCAGACGCCTCCAACACGGCGTCCCAGTCCTCGTCCTGGTCAATGACGAGGACCCCGTCACTTTTCGCCTCCACGAACTGCGCCAGACCGCCTGCAGTGAGGATGCAGCGGTGCTGCATGGAAGCGTGGGAAGTGGTGCGCAACGGTGGAGGTGGAAGGCTGCCGGGCAGCTGAGAGGCAGCTGAAATCTGTGCAGATGCTGAGAAATGTATCAACCCCATGGGACACGCAGTCAGTGTCACCTGCCCCGACGAGATGTCTTCCCCATGTCACTGGGACAACGATCATCATGGTGGGGCACTTGCACCTTTTAAACTGTTGCACTGGGACCAGCCCCATTGTCTCCTTGCATGGAAAGAGCCCTACAAGCAGGAACGCCATCCCTACCCCCCCCCCCCCCTTGCGCAAGCACGGCCAAGGTCAGAAAAACAACGGTCACACGGGGTCCCCGTGCTTAGACAAGCCCGTGCTTTCGCGTGACGCGCAACACAAAGAGACACTGCACACAGAAAACCTGCCCGTACCCCACACCAAGCACATCACTCACCAACATGGCACTAGAACACAATGTGTAGGCTAAATTCAGCATGGTCCTTGTGTCCTTACTGCCCATCAACGGGTACGGAATAGAAACCCTTTCCAACCTTGCGCTTCATCTGAAATAGTTGCACATGTTTCCCCTTCGGGGCAGGCTTTGGAGCAGAAGTGAGGAGCTCGGAGTCAGAATCAGTGCCACTATCATGACTGGAATCAGAATCAGAATCAGGTTCCATTGGGTTGCAGTACCAATCAGAATGTTGCTGTGAGCAAGAGGAACCATCACAAACATGACCCAACCCTTCTTTCCCTGTACAATCAGTGCACAATCACGAAACAATGAATTTCTGACCATAAAAACCGTGGTCAGAAAAACCCATCAAAACAACGGTCACACGGGGTCTTCATGCTTAGACAAGGCCGTGCTTGCGCAAGGGGGAGGGGGGGTACTCTTAGGATGGTACCACTGGTGATGGATGCATGGACGGTGTGGGAACCGTGTATGGACAGTGTATGGACCGTGTATGGACGGCGGATTGACGGTGTCCAGACAGTTTAGTCTGCGTTACCCTTCCCGTGCATGAAAAAAGCCCCACAAGTCGGCACAAACAGCAAAATACAAAAACACGGCGCTCTGCCGTTGTGACGGCAGTCTGAGGTTTCCGCCGCCATTAGCCAAACATCTGCGTGTAATGGTCCGAACACGTGTGACTTGTCGCTTTGCACCATTGCAGCGCCGACGCAAATGCACTTGCCAATGCAGATCTCTACCCAAAACCAGTGGCTGCCGCGCGTGCACCGCACTTTCATTTCCGCATCATGCACTCACCGCAACCCCATTCATCTGGGGCGGCCATTGTTCACAACTGCACCTTCCCCTGAGAGTAGAACCAGGGAATGGCAGTGCCGCCTTCGCCTTCATTCCCGGGATGCACAGAGGGGCGGGGGGGGGGGGGTTGCCCGGCGCGCGCCCGGCGTGCTACTTTTGGATTGATTATCCCGGCTTTAACCCCGGATTTACCCTCCCCTAGAGGAGTCCCCCAAGTCGACCAGAGTGGATCGCAAACCTTCCTTAAAAAGCACGCTGCATAAGACGAAACGAAGAATTTCAACATCAATGTGTATTACTCATGTATTGGCTATTAGACAATTTGTTCCCCACTAGTGTGGGCATCAATACATTCATCACAATAATTCCTGGTGTGCCAGTGGGTGCTGAAATGTGCAACATTCTGGTGCCCTATACCCCTGAAATGGATTAGACTAACAACCAACGAAATGAATGAAAGTAAAAGCAGGGCCCGGTCCATATCCCCAACCGGAAAGGGGCCATGCAAAAAGTGAAAAAGCGTGGATTGGGCTCTGTATCAAAAGAGGCCCAAAAAGATGCCCGGCGCACGCCCGGCGCGCAGACGCTCCCCCAGAGGTCTGCCGCAAGCAGCAGGTCTGCAGTGAATAGCACTGTAGAGCCTGCTGAAGTACAATCATGGGTTTGGGAGGGTACAAGAACAAGGGAGAAGAGACCCTCAGAACCAGAGAGATCCCTTTGGAAACGGAATGCCAAACGGACTTCCTCCTGACAGTCCCCCCCCCCCAACACACTTTCCTGCGCGACAAGGGTGCGAGCCATGTACCCCCTTGCGCAAGCGCGGCCATGCTCATGGGGGCTCATGGCTTGCACTCCAGAGCTGAACGCTAGAGTCTCTGCTCTCAATCACGCCATCAGCGAGCTATGTACAGCGGGTTCGGATTGTCACATCGGGGTCCTGTGTGTGCTCATTTTACGTGAGTTTCACACCACCTTGTTCTTCTGGTCAAGAGACAGCAAGCTACATCCCCGTGGAGTGGGGGGCAGGAGGTTCGGAGGGTTGTGGAGAACAGATGGTTCGCACAAAATGAGCAGAACAGTAGGAGCCCGGCCTGAACTTCAGTCATTGCCCAAGGCACAACCTGCTTCCGCCATGGCATCTGCGTACTTCCGCGTGGGCGGAGGAGCCGGCCCAGCGCCCGGGTCCGGCGCTGCCTCAGGCTCTTTTTCCTCGGTCTCACAGCACGACTTTTTGGGCCTCTTGGCGAACCATTTCGCCATTGGAGTCTTGTTCCAGATGCTACTTAGCCCTACAGAAGAGGTAGGGGGACTGGGTGGGGCACGGTGACTCAGGGGACTGGGGCAGCGTGACGGAGCGATGGGGCTACTGGTGCAAGGGTGGAGGGGGGCTGCGGGTGCAGAATGTGGATTATTGGCCGTCAATGTGCTGGAACTTTGCAGAGGCCTGTTAGTGTTACCGTGCGAATCCTAATTATCTGCGGAATCCTAAGTTTTGCGTTGGGTGTTTTGAATTTTATTTAAGCAAAATTTTGCGGCAACACTTAAAACAGGGGAAAAAATATTTCTTTTTGGCGATTTTTTTCTGCGGAACCCGTTTTTGCGGAGCGTATTGAGACAAAAGTTTTTTTATTTTTGCGTTTTTTTTTGCGGAACCCATTTTTGCGAAGGGCCTGGGGTACCTTGGACTCTGAGATTGCAGTCCAATCCTACGCAGGCATACAAATGTGGATCAGTTGAACTCTGTATTTGCAGTCCATAGACGATGGACCCCAGCAGCACAGAACTAGCCCCATTATCTGCTTTGGGGCACAGCAACATCAAAATGCAAGTATCCGGGTCTGCGAGAACTAGCCCCTTTATCTGCTTTGGGGCACACCAATATCCAAATTCAAATATGTCCAACGTGCTCACACAATATCTGACGCTCGTGGGAACCCTGCTTCATATTACATTCTCTGACAGCACAGCAAGGAGCATAATGGGGTCTGAGAAACAGAAGGTTGGGGGGGCTGGGGCAACAAGCAGTGGGGCAAACACAGCATCCGTCCCGCAATTGTGGTATTTCTGCAAAGGGGGGCAGGGGCAAAAAATATTTTTTTTGCGATTTTTTTTTTGCGGAACCCATTTTTGCGAAGGGCAAAAAGCCAAAAATTAATATTTTTTTTGCGTTTTTTTTATTTTGCGGAAAACAACACCTTGGACCGGGAATTAATTATTTCCGCAAATAGTTAGGATTCGCACGGTACATTGTTGGTGCGTGGTAGGCAGGCTAACATTAGATGAGAGGAGGGAGGGGGCCGCAAGCAGGTCTTTTTATTTTGCGGAAAACAACACCTTGGACCGGGAATTAATTATTTCCGCAAATAGTTAGGATTCGCACGGTACATTGTTGGTGCGTGGTAGGCAGGCTAACATTAGATGAGAGGAGGGAGGGGGCCGCAAGCAGGTCACAAAGCGCTCCACACATGCACGTCCTGGTATGCATATGCAGCAATGTCCGGCAGTTCCATCGAGATCAGCACTATGACACACTCGGTTGCTACTTACAAAGCCTGCAACAGTTCTTGGCCTGTTCTTTTGTCGACACCTGGGTGCCTATATCGTACAGCACAGGTTGGGCGCCCAATGGCCGCCATCCCCATCCTAGCCACCTTGCTTACACTTGCACTCCTTGGCCAAGCAGTTAGGGTTGGGATAAAAGAACCAAAGGGGAAGAGTAAGAGACGAGACAGTTTTTATGTGTTTGGTGGTGAGAGGGAGAGAGAGGAAAACATTGGCTAATCAGAATCCGTCACCAGTGTGTGACAGCCAGAAGAGATTGATAAGCGGGGGCTTCCTAAGCTAAGTTGTAAGCTGACATCTTTGCTAGGCCCGTTTGGCCGCCGGCGGCGGCGCAGTCGCGCTGGGGTGTCGAGGGCAACAAGCCCCAATTCATCCTAGACATTTTCAGGATCATCCAAAATGTCTGAACCGTGTAAACTGACTGTAGAGGCTTGTAGAGGCTGTGTCTGTCGAGGAGCCGGAAGACCCCGCGTTGTCACGGAAGACCCCGCGTTGTCACAGTGGAAGTCGCTCGCTGTGGATGCAGTTTCAATGGAGGACGCAGTGTCAGAGGTGGAGCTAGAATCATGATCTGAAGAGTCTGCCTTGGGGCGTGCAGGTGATAATAGTTCTGAAAAGTTCAAGCATTTGGAAACCGGATCCGTTCGTTGGACAATGGGCCCTGCAATAGGTGCTTTGCACAGGGCCGGTGTTTCCCGTGAGGGAGTGATAACATCATGAATCTTCAGGGAGCGCGGAACCGCCGGTTCTCACCTTGGTGTCGGAGTGTAGGGCAGCTCCAGGTTGATAATTGGTCTATTAGACAGAGATAAAACATGATAAAGGGGGGAGCTAACTGTGCCCTCTTCCGCCAAGATGTCCGCTGTCTCATTGCCTGCAATGTCAGTGTGACTGGGCACACGCAGCCACTTGACCGTGGCCGAAACACTGTCAACTAATTCAAGAAGTGTGATCCAAAGATCGACGTTGCAAACTTGACCTGATTGGCCTACCCAACCTGCTGCCCTCCAGCGAAATGTTGCTCCCCGGAGACCATCATAGACATACTGTGAGTCCATGACTACCACCACATTTTCTGAGTGAAAGTGCCGCAAAACCATTATGAGCGCCAACAGCTCTGCACGATGATTGGTTTGGGCCGTGTTGGGGGGGGGAGGAAGCCTTTGGTTTCCCATTGTCCCAAGACCACACACCCATAGCCCGCAACCCACCCGATTTTTGGGTGTTGTTTGGCTAATCCATCAGTGAAGGCTAGGATCCAGCCTTCATCTTCCAACTTAGCGATAATCTGTTTAACCTCGTGAGCTAGCTGGTGTTTGCGTTCCAGTGCTTTGTGCTTTTTATTTTGCCTTGATATTGCGATCATCAGAGTCGTCAATGTTGGTGGAGATAGTGATTCCTGGTAAAACTCCTGACCTAGCTAACGTGGCTACCGCATTATGAAACTTTAGAAAAGGCGTAGTGGTTCCTAGAGAACAAGCTGCGAGAGCATCCTAATCCATTGAGCGAAAAATAGCTCAAGTGATGATGCCGATGTGCAGCTCCTCACCTGATTGCGTAGGGACCAATGAGCTGCTTTTGCAGTCCAATGCGCAATCCCTTGAGGGGTGGAGAACGTGTAGCTGATGGGCAGCGTCCTGACTGTGTGACTCTGGCCATCTACCTATGCAAGACCCCAGCAAAAATCGATGGTATCAATCGTAACTGCAAGGAATTTGCAGTGATGTAAAGCATGTTCAATAGATTCAAGATTAGCACGGATGGGGCACCAAGGAAACTTGGTCCAGTTATGTAATCGTTCCCCTACCTTTAGTTTGGCCTAGAGGGCCTGATAAATAAAGTCTTTGAGAAAAGGTTGGAGGTGAGATCCCCATAAAGCTTTCCAAACAACCGTGGGCCGTCGGCGCGGAATGTAGGGGATGGGTGCAAGCTTTTTAAGACACTTAGATTTGCCCTAGCTTCCCACCTAGACCGATGGGATAGACTAGTCGGTGAATGGCAGCTGTTGGAAACGCTGGACCGCCGAGGCGTAAATGCTATGCCATGTGATTCCTACTTTAGGGAGAAGATCCCGGTGAGGCGTAAACTGCTGATCAAACAGGTCAGAGATACACAGCACTCCTTTGCGAATAAGTGCTTGGCAGTAGTATGTAAGGTTTTCTGAATTGCGAAAGATGGCAGAATGCCACAAGGGAAAAGCTCTGATATTCACTTCTGGAAGACCATCAATAATGTAGCGTCGTGCTTGAGAGTATGACTTTAACGATTGAGCAAGAAAACCCATGGTGGAATAGGGGACAGGTCCAAGCTGCAATAGCGGCAGAGAACTAAGGTTCCATGAAACACCAAACTTGGTTGCCCACGCCCTTAACTTCACTCGGACAAAACATGGCATTACGGATTGGTTGTGAACAAAGGCCATAAAAGTCAGGCCTGCCTGAACCTTTAACCAGGTGTTAAGGGGGGGGGGGGGGGTACCCTCCTTCATTAGCCGAGAGGGAGGTCTGAGAGAGGGTGATGCTCCTGCTACCAAAACCTAATGCAGTATTGAACACTATCTTGAGTGATCTCTCTTCTTGTTCTGATGCCCGATAGGCCCTGGCCGTGAGTAGGAGCACTGGCAAGACCCAATTTTTTAAGAGCATTACTCTTTTAGGGAAGGAGAGTCCGAACGAGGCGACAAGTGCTGCTCGCCTTTGTGCCTCACCCATTACCTTGGAGAACGCTTGGGCCACAGTCAAATTGCCTATCTGCACACCCAAGTACGTGACATGGGGCTGAACAGACAGCCCATACTCATCGAAATAGTCATGATCCTGAGGGGGAAATGTTCCTTTCAGCACCAAGGCAGATTTGCTGAGGTTGAGCCTAAGTCCGGACACTTTACTGAACTGGTGCAATGCATCCAAAATGCACCAGATTGCAGATTGGTGACATACCTACTAATGATGAGAACGCACAGGTCATCTACATACATGAACGGGTAAGCTCCAACTAGATCATCGAACAGAAATAAAACGAAAGAAGCGCAGAAAGAGAAAAGCAGGGGAGAGAACGGGTCCCCTTGTCCAATTCCAAACTCAAGCCGAAACAGGACCTCTTTAACTACCCCTTTCCCCACGCAGAAGTGGTACGGGGCTACTAGTGTGGACATAATGAAAAGCACGTGAAACGGAGGTATTTGAATGAGATTCAGCATGCCCTCAATGAGACTATGGGATAGAGTCGGGAAGGCATTGGAAAAATCAAAACTGACAAGCACACGTTTGTCCAGGGAATCATATCCCGCTTTTACTCCCCAAATGTGGTGGAGCATTTGCCTGCCCTTAACACATCCCACTTGCTATTTGCGGGTTAGTTGCTGAAAAGTTTGCTCGATTTGAAGAGATGCAATATTCATAACCCATTTCTTTTTGACATCTTGCAAAGCGATGTGCCTCGGTTTGGATACTGCGGCCAGTCTTGAGGCTTTTGGGATGTAGTTAATGAGGCCCAGCTCCCATTCCCAGGGGAGGCGCCCCGTAGTAAAAGCTTGCTGTGAGAATTCTGTCATGATGGGAATGAAGAAATTGTCCAAAATTGCGCACATTCGTGCCTGCATGCCATCGTTGCCTGGGGGAGCCCGAGTGAAGTCTGTCAAGCGCATCTGCCACCAGAGGCTCAGAGAGACGCCCAAAAAGGGCACGAGCCATGACAGAAAAATTTGGCGGTAATTCCAGACGGTGCAAGAAGGCCATGCACTCTTCCATGGAGGCGAGGCCCAGCAATGTGACTTCAGCCCAGTGTTGTTCTAATGCCTGGGCATTGGCAACTGGGTGAGCCAAGATCTGTCCTCCATTATTACGGACCCAGCCTAGGCGTTTGCAGGACCGCAACTCGTTCATTAATGAATTTGCTTGGTGCGTTCCGGTAGGCCCAGCAGTTTGGAGAGCAGGAGATTACCTACTTTATCAGACTGATCACGCTCATGGAAGGCCACCAGTTTTGAGTAGGACTGTGCATGTGCGGTTGGCGAGAGCCCTTGTGAAGAGAGGAATTTCCAACCTTGTGGGGTGACATGGCTCACAGTTAAGTTGAGAAGTAAAGAAAGAATCTGAGGTTCGTCAACCTTCCTGTTGTCTCTAGTAAATTATATAGCCGCTGTGCACAGAATAGTATGATCCGAATTCCACTTCTCCTCTGCCGATCCATCCAAATCGTCAAGCTAGTCAGAGACCTACCTAGCTACGTCCTCATTTTCAAGGAA
The DNA here is from genome assembly GCA_964036045.1 of Eutreptiella sp. 'Long Island Sound 2002'. Classification (NCBI taxonomy): domain Eukaryota; phylum Euglenozoa; class Euglenophyceae; order Eutreptiales; family Eutreptiaceae; genus Eutreptiella; species Eutreptiella sp. 'Long Island Sound 2002'. The sequence continues at coordinate 52,980,606 of OZ038392.1, read as the reverse complement.
TTTAGTGGGGCGTCGGAAGCGGGGGTGTTGGGTGTGAAAGACCAGGGGGGCACACGAAACCGCAACACATTTGTGGTCGGATCTGCAAAGAAAGCTAGTGAAAGCAGCGGAGAAATGACCTTTCGGTGAGTCCAAGACGTGAATGCGATCTAGACGCCGGCTGAATCTGTCATTATGATCACCGGGGCCATGAATGGAATGACCAAATGTGTACCCTAGTGGCACAGCCTGTTTGTGGCATGAATGAAGATTGTGAACCTCTGCCCAGGCATCGTACAACCCTAGTTGTTTGTAGGGGAGACACTTCTGAATCCCTGGCGGCAAGTATCTCAAGCTTCTTTTCCTCAGCGAGGAAATCTGCATCCCTCGTTGGTACGATTAATGAGTTGTGGTTAACCAACATTATCCTGTGCCCGGGAACCTGTTAGAAAAAGCAAGAATCTGTAGCCATTGCATTTTCCGTGCACTATGCTCATGATGGAAATAAGGTCCCACAGCAGTCATGTTCTGTCCATCAATATTAGAGAAATGAGCAATTATGACTCTGCAATCAATGGATAGGGCCTCCTGGCACACCCAGCTGTGTTTCCAAATGAAACTTGAGCCGCCTCGCCTAGGGTATTGTAATTCATGATATGATATCCGAGTCTACCAAAGTGTTTGCGCAGTGTGGTCTCTTCTTGAAGGGAAGTGACATGGTGCTCCTGAATGCAGGCAATATCGATAGAGAGTGCTGCCAGGTATTTAGCCAATACAGCATACTTGCACACTTTTTGTGTTTCCACGTTTAATATTAGTGAACATGCCATTCATGTTGAATATCATAAGCTGAAGAGCCCCATAGAAAGGTCGGGGGGGTGGCGGGCAGGGGGGGGGGGGGGATCCCTGTACCGTCCCATTGTGATTGCAGGTAGTCATGGTTACTTGGTGGAAGTACCCTTGACTGCCTGTATGTACGTGACTATCCTCTTGTTGTTGGAGCTCCGAGAATTGTGTGCAGTATTTTGTCGGGGCCTCGTCTGCATTTTTTGTGCATAGGAGGCCCGCTCGTCCATGTAATGCCTCATAGTTATCAGGTGCATGGGCTTCTTGTGGTGAGGGTCCCTGGTGATGGACCCGCTTAGCTCTGCCAGATTAGGGCCAACCAGGTTCCATGCAGCCAGAGAGATATCACCCATGGTCCAGTTGAGTCTGCTGGCCGAAACCAGTGGTTTGTTTTTTGTCTTAAACGCCTCGAGGAGGTGATCGTCCTCCATCCACACTAGAACGTCGTGGTCTGGTTGGGAGTGTGCCGATGAAGCAGAATATGAGGAGGACCTTTTGGACACCGTTGCACAGTCCACAGCGGCTTCTCGCCGAAACGGACTAGCACCACAATTTCAAGTCCTAAAATTGTTTGCTGTCAGAGTAGGGGCACAACCCCTAGATCTAGGCTTCCCCTCTGCCCCACATAATATGTATGCCGTGCACGCGGAAGATAAAGCCATCCCCAGCTTGTTCTCCGGCATGGGACGCAAAGGAAACAAGATGATTGCTCCACGAAAAAAATGTCCGCAATTGTAGACTCATATGGCACACCTTCCCCCCGAAAGAAATTGATCAAGTCTCAAAGGCGTAAAAAGGGTGGCCGTATTTTGCGTTCATGTCGAAACAGGAGTACGATGAAACAGCCTTTGAAGACTGCCCCATCATCATTGAGTTATACCCTAAGACTTCCCACAAGGAAGCAACATCTCCCTTCCTATGGTTTCAAGTGTACACACCTCTTATGCAGACCGATACCCCCAGAGACTCCTTCTTTTTGCAGCTGTTAGGCAAATCTAAGGTCAGGCTTGGATTCACATCTCAAGACATGGCCCAACCATGGTTTGAGGCAGTCCGCTTCGACCTAGATAACCATAGCATCCTTTCCAAGGATGAGAGGACCAATTAAAGGATGTCGGACATTTTTTATGCGTGAGACACCGAAGGCTCGGTGTAGTGACGCATCGCCACATGTCCCTAGAGGCCTGCTAAGCTTTGAAATGTCCGTACAACGCCAGGGAATAAGTCCCCCCACGAGTGGGCCTGTGGCTGGAAACAATGGACGGCCAGAGTACACGATGATAAGAATATCGATGCGGTCAGGGTCCAATGCCTTTGTTAGGACAGCATGGGCCACGGAGAGTTATGACAGTTCATTGAAATGAGAGACCAGTAGAAGGTTAGGACGGTCAACGGCTTCGTCAACCGAGAGCAAGCTTTTTACTTGTTGGGAGGGCATGTCCGCAAGAGTGGACCACTTAATGCTTGATTATCTCACGATCAAAGCCTGGATTCGTTTGCAGGGTCAAATCCATGTATTCCCAGGTGAACTAGTACACCAGCTGCTCCTGTTTAGACTGTTGGAATGGAGATGCCATAGTGGGTTGTGTAGCTTCATCCGTCTTATGTCTGGCCTTAACCACGTCTTGAACGACGACTCACGGAAATGCACCACCTGGTGGTGTCTTACTCGGGTTCTTCACCACATGTGAGCTCGACTCCGATTCCAATTTTCCATGATGATTCTCAATTTCGGTTCTTTGTTGTTCCATTGGTCGCATTGCGCTTGGATGATAGACTGTTGTTCAAGGATATTCCTTTGGCTACCATCTGTACGTTTCTGGCCGGAGGCGCGCTTTTGTGGCCCACGGTGTTGCACGTAAGGTTTTGAAAACGCGTAGAGCGCGCACAACGCGTACAACACGTACAGACCAAGTAACACGCACAGAACGCGTAGCACGCCGAACACGTGCATCCAGAGGCACGTGCAGAATTGGAATACCGGACCGCGCAGAACGCGCAGCACGTCGCTTTGCACACGGGCGCACACCGAGGAGGGGCCGCGTCCTCACAGTTGGGTATCCAGCCTACGCGGTTGTCCCCCAGGGTTCGCACTGGTCCCATGGGTAGGGATAGCAGAGGCTCCGCCTCCATGATCGTCTCGTTCAAGCCCCCCATTCCACCACACTACTCCTCATCTTCCTCATCCTCCTCATCCTCCTCGTCCTCCTCATCCTCCTCGTCCTCCTCGCCTTCCTCGTCCTCCTCGCCTTCCTCGTGCTCCTCGCCTTCCTCGTCCTCCTCGTCCTCCTCGTCCTCCTCGTCCTCCTCGTCCTCCCCGTCCTCTTCGTCCTCCTCATGGTCCTCCTCCCACACCTCCTCGTCCTCCTCGTCTACCTCCATGTCCCGTGCGCCTTGCACACCTCCATAGCCATGTCCCGGTGTAAAGCACAACACGTGGAATGCCTTTCCACAACCGGTACATTCATAGCCGGTTCTTCCCCTCTTGCAAAAGTGGCACACACGCCGCCGTTGTGTCGCCACCGGCACGTGTACCTCTTGTCGTAGGGGGTGGGCAAAGTACCGCCGCCGCAACACTTGCCATTGCCATTCCCACATACTAGTGGTCTCCTTGCAAAGTCCCAATTGCCGACAAGTTGCGAACACATTCACAACCGCGTACCGGAGCACGAACGCACGCACCGCGTGGGCCCATGTCATCTGGCGGCCAACCTGCCTCATCTGCGCGGCCATCTGGTTCACACCATCGACACCGCGCGACAGTGTGCGGTACGCCGCCACCACGGGTGCACTTCCCGCCCGCTTCGCCGGTGAGGTGGTCCCTTTCGGGCAAACCACACATTCGTCAACATCGGCACAACGCGGGGGGGTTTGTGCCCGACCTTCGGATTCCTGTACGTGCACAGACTGTACTTGAAATCCGCAACAGTGCACACTGCCGTCTGCCCCTCCTGCACCTGCTCCCCGGCCCATGTCACGCCGTACGTGGACCTCTTCGTCATCATGAGGAATGGCCGCTTGTTGGCGGCAAATTCCTTTGGTGGCATCACAAACAAAGATTGTTGAGAAATGAGACTCTGTAGAACACGCAACACACCAGTGGCAGTTCCAGAGGCAACAGCAGAGGCAGCAAAAGCGGAACGTGCAGAACGCGCAGCACACGCAGAACGCGTAACACGATCTCCAGAGGCAGACACAGAAGCAGACACGTAGAGCGCGTATTACACGAAACACACGCAGGACAGGGGATGGGGCAATGGGGCTGGCAACACGAACAAGTCAATTGTTGCTTTCTTGAAACGCTGTCCGTGCACCCTACATGGTCCACGCAGAGCAGCGGCCGCAGCCGCCACCATTCATCCGAACGTCGAAAAAGTATTCACAACGCAATAAATACCGGCGTCGGTGCCCCAATGGAAGCGCCGCCTACCGATGCCACCACTGTGGGGTTGGCTGTGAATGTGCTTGCTGGGCCAACGGCACTGGCCTGGAAAAGAAGAGGGGTTGTGAGGTTTGTCTGCCGCGGACCTCATCGGGGTCGGGCCACTCATCCCCCTCCTGTGTGTTTGAAAAAATGCTGCCTGGGCTGCTCCAACTTAGGTCGGCCCGATTTACTAAATCTGCACTATCTCGTCCTTCTCCTCCATCTCCTCTCCCGCCGCTGCGGCTTCCTCCGGGGGCTCCTCTCCCATTTCCGCATCGCTCTTCGGCGCCCCAGCGCTCTCTTCCTTGGCTGCCTCCGGGTCCTGCGGTGGATCCATTGGCGCGGTCGACTCCTCCTCCGGCTCCGTTTTGATTGGGTGCTGCAGAACACGGAACACGCGTGAAACATGCAACCCACCTCTAGAGGCAATCCGAGAGGCACCAAAAAGAAAACGTGTGGAACGCGCAGAACGCGGAGAACACGGGGCTCGCATCCAGAGGCACACCCGGAGGCTACGCGCAAATCCCCTAGAACGCATAGTACTAATGTGCAACGCGCACCTGTGCACCTTCCGTGTGCGGGGGTCCCGTCTCCGGCCCCATCTCCGGCCTGCCTTGCTGCTCCCCGGACGGTGGCGGTGGTGGCGGAGGTCCTTGCGGCAGTGGCTGGGGTGGTGGATCCATTGGCGCTAGTGGCTGCAGCATTCCTTGCGGTGGAGGATACGTGGGTGGCGGCGGATAATCCTGGGGCCGGTACCTGTACGGGTCGGACCCATACGGGAGGCTCCCGGAGCTCGAAGGCATTTCCGGATCCGTCTTCATCGGCTGGTAGTCGTACCGCGGCTCATACTCGTATCGCGGCTCATACGGATACCCATGCTGCTGCGGATACCCGTACTCCTCCCAGGTTGTCTGCAGAACATGCAGAGCGCGCAAAGCAGGTAAGACATGGGAAGGCAAATCCAGAGGCAGTCACAGAATCGAACGTGCAGACCGCGTAGAACGCGTAGGACGCCCAAAGCAGACAGGAGGCAACTCCGGAGGCAAGTGAAAAGACCCGTGCCACGACGCCCAGCACAGGAATGCACACCCGCTGCCTCTTTGCATCCTTTGTTCTCACGAGTGTCCATGCCCCTGTGTCGGGGAGGTCGACACCTCTGTCCTCCGTTAAGGTGTAGGCCATGAGGCCAGCCATGCGGACCATGCGCGACAGCTTCTCCTGTACAGACCACGCAAAGCGCGTGCAACACCGGAAGGCACCCCCAGAGGCAACGAAGAGGCGCAACGTCGGGAACACGTAGCACGCGCAGAACGCCGAAGACGCGCTACACGCTGCACTGGAGGCGTTACAAAGGGAACACGCAACACATGCAGTACACCTGCAAAGTGTCAGTGGGCATGTCGACAATGTCCTCCGCACCAAACGCACTCAGCTGGTCCATGCTGCGCCGTGGTCGGTATCCAGACGACAGGGGCTCCCCCTTCAATTTCGCCAACGGCAGGCCTGCAGCTGCGGGGTCACCAAATTCCGTAGGCCAGTCCGGGGCTCCGACACAGTTCGTGCACACTGACACCCCCTTGATCAACCCGGTTGCGACTTGGCGGGGTGAGCTGCTGGGGTATCGCTCCTCAAACAGTTCTCTGGCAGCGGCTGTGCTTTGTGCATTCTTCGTGCCACAGCGGAGGACCATCTGCACACTGTACGCCCGCACGTCCGTCACCAGAAGCAGCGCCAGGCCCAATTCGCGGCGCGCTTGTGTTTCCTCGGCCAAACAAACTTTGTAGTGTTGGCATAATCGTCCGAGTGACACTTCATATTCCGACTCCAGGGTGCGCTGCATGACCTGCACATCGTTGTCGTAGGCGGCCCCGGCTTGGTACTTCTCCCCTCGGGTTGCACCTGTGGGCATCGTCCTGTGCGGTTCGCCTTCCACTGCGTAACGCACATGCTTGGGCCTCTCCTCCACCTTCTTGCCCTTGCTGCTCTTCTTCTTGGGTGGACTCTTCGTCTTTTCCTTCTTCTTCTTGGACAGCTCCTCCGGCTCTGGCCTTGCCTCTGGCTTTGCCTCTGGCTTCGCCTTCACAGGGGTCCCCTTTGCGGCCATGCGGGCAACCACCTCGAGGTGGGTGCTTCGGGGTGCGCGTTGGGCGAGGGAGGGCTCGTCCTCGTCCTTCACACTGGCAGCATCACTGCCCTCCTCCTCCTCCTCCTCCTCCGCCTCCTCTGCCTCCTCCGGCTCCTCTTCCGAATCCTCTTCCGACTCGTCCTCATCCGAACTCTCCGTGGTTCCCTCATCTTGGATCCACGTCCACAGCCGGTCGCGCGGAATCTGTAGAACATGCAGAACATGCAAGACACATGGAGGCAACCCCAGAGGCAATACCAGAGGAAGCACGCAGAGCGCCAAGAACGCGCAAAACGCATAACACACAACCAGAGGCAGATCCAGAGGCAACGGAAAAGGGAACGGATAAAACGCGCAGAACACATAAAACACCTTTTTGTATTTCAAGTAGCCATCCTTCTTGTTGCGGACGTCCTGCACCACATGCGGCGCATGTGGCTTGCCCTTCGGGGCCTTGACCTGTGAAAGGGTGCAAGAGGCGGTAGGGGACAACAGGCAGCGCAAAATAGTGGTCACATGAACCGCAAACCCGTGAACGTGGTACACCTGATACGTTGTGAGGTTCGTCAACCAAAATTCTTTCTCCTGCTTGTCCTTGGCCCCTTTCTTCTTCCGATTGACCCATCCGGCATGCCACCCCGCTGCGACACAAGGGGGTGAGGAGGACAGCGGTGCAAGGCGAGAAGCGAGATGAAAACGAAGACACACACACACATACTCGTGGCTTGTTTAATTTGAAAGACAACGAAGGCGTCGTGCTTCAGTTTCTCCGGATGCTTCCACTCTCCCAGCTTCCCACCCTTCTGCAGCCATTGAGAATGTGTGGCGGGGTACAGGTGTGCAGGCATGGCTCCTGCACCATAAAAGCAGAGCGGCCTATGAATGTTGGGACAAAAACATGCTGCAGAGCACGTGGCACGCGTAGAACGGCTCCAGAGGCAACGTCAGAAGCGAAAAACGACAACACACAAAACACCCCACACACGTGGGCAATGTAGCACCAAGGCAAACGCATGGGCAGAAGGCAATTGTCGTTGGAATACGCACGTTTCAGTTCCATTGGGAACCAGTGCAGGTGTGTGGCAGAGTACACGGGTGAAAGCATGGCAAAAAAAAAATCGGGGGTGGTATGATAGGTGTGAAGCGCTTAGCCCCTGCAGAACGCGTAGAACGCGTAGGAAGACTTCCAGAGGCAGACTCAGAGGCACCGGACCGAAACACGCAGGACGCGCAACACACGCAGCACGCGTAGCACCAAGACAGAGGCAGAGGCAGGAGGCAATTGTGCTTCTCTCCTCGAAAATGGTTGAATTGAGCTAAACGGATAGTTCCATTGCGTCGGGCACCCTCGAAAACCCCCCGGAAGCACAAAACAATCATAAAAGCAAAAACGCGACAAAATTTCGTGCTATGCGTTCTACGCGTGGTAGCCAAAGGAATATGCTGTTTAAGGTCGGCAGTGGGATTGCGCAAGAACTCCTGCACGACACACTCAGCTTTATAAATATGCGAGTCCAAAGACTCAATTTGCGAAGAGATCTTGTGCCTGCTCTCTTCCGAGGCGTCCGCTGGAGGGCATGTTGTTGATCAATGACTTTTTTTTCTGTTCTTGCAGTTTGTTGTAGTTCTCCCTAGCAGCTCAAAACTGAGAGTCATCAGATGCTTCTAGATGACTCACCACGATCTAAATGGTTCCCGCAACCTGGTGGAGGGTTGCCTTGCGGTCACTTAGTGACTATGCATTAGGGTCCTTCTTGTGCAACGCTTGAATCTCCTCGTGCAGGGCACTTTGTTTGTCAAGTAGCTCATTGACTCCTTTCACAACTTGCTGTAGTGCTGCTGAGTCATTGGCAGCGACAGGCAGCACATGGGAGCAGGGGTGTCCTTAGCGGAAAAAAAAAAGTTGTTCCAGAACCTGGTAATTTCAAAAGAGCCCGCGGACAGTACATGTCTTCACCCCGGTGTTCCCAATTGTTCAACCATGAGTCCCTAGCCCCAAATTGGTATAAGCACACAACCATATGATGCTAGCCCCACATATGTTGCATGATAGCATCAGAACCCTACCTCACACCCTGCACAATTCAACATGAACAAGAGCAATACTTCTTTTTTCGATCAAATCCAGTGATGCAGCGTTCGACCACCCGAATGTTCCATCGCCGGTGGCAAAGCTGATAACAAACGCCCTACAGCTGGTACAACCTCTGGAAGTGCACCCTGACACGCTCCATAAGCTCACCCTTCCCACCGCTCACACTCAAACCATGCTTCCTAGAAATGGCCTTAAACTCAACTTTATTCCACTCATGCAACCTCCCCCTCTCCATTGCCTTCAACACCGCCTCATCCACATCATACCGAAACACCAACTGCGCGGAGGGTTAGAAGAGGTGGAGGGGACAGCTGAGGGGTTACGAAGGTCATAAAAGGAGCTACTGGCAACTTCACCTGCCTGCTCCAAATCCTCGTCCTCACTGTCTTCGTCCTCACCCTCCACCCCAACCCCATACACATCGCCAATGTCGGCGTCAGGTGTCGCCCTCTTGGGGACAACCCACAAATCTTGAATGTCCAACTGAACCTCGGCCTGACCATCCGCTTCCAAAGAAACTGCCAAATCCTTGAAAGCCGCAAACCCAAGCAAACCACCATCTTCCACCTCAACTTCATGCCCTTGCTTCCGTTTGCGCGGGCGGAAAGGGGTCTTGCGCAGATCATCAAAAACCTCAAAGGGCGCCCAATCCTCTGGTGCCTCCCCATTGCACCTTACCCACGGCGTCTCACACATGCGCTCCGTGGTTTGGCCAAAGTACGTAGCCGTCACTTAGCTAAACACTCTCTCACACGAACACGAGCTTGGGCAAAGTGGCTATGTCACCCCTGCCGTCTCGGGGATCCCCACCGCTTCAGAGCGGGGGGGGGGAATCAGAAGTGGCCCACTTGTGGGCAAAGTGGCTACGTCACCCCTGCCGTCTCGGGGATCCCCACCGCTTCAGGGCGGGGGGGGAAATCAGAAGTGGCCCACTTGGGGGCAAAGCGGCTACGTCACCCCTGCCGTCTCGGGGATCCCCACCGCTTCAGAGCGGGGGGGGAAATCAGAAGTGGCCCACTTGGGGGCAAAGCGGCTTCGTCACCCCTTCCGTCCCGGGGATCCCCACCGCTTCAGAGCGGGGGGGAGAAATCAGAAGTGGCCCACTTGTGGGCAAAGTGGCTATGTCACCCTTGCCGTCTCGGGGATCCCCACCGCTTCAGGGCGGGGTGGAAAATCAGAAGCGGCCCACTTGTGGGCAAAGCGGCTACGTCACCCCTGCCGTCTCGGGGATCCCCACCGCTTCAGAGCGGGGGCGGAAATCAGAAGTGGTGCCCAAAAGAGGGCGGAATTGCTGCGTAACTCATGCTATCTCGGCAATCCCCAAAAAGAGGGGATAGACATGGCCCACAGTGGGCCGGGGCAAAAAGGCCTCTAGGGGCTGTCCTTAAGGGGTGTCCTTAACAAAAAAAAAAATCTCGTCCCTTAAGGACCCCCCTGCACGGGGGTCAGGCACCCAGCAGTTCCACGTCTCCTAGAAACAAACAGCCATCACGAAAGAGCAAACGGAACTATGAATTCAAAAAATCGCTCAAAAATCGCAAACGGGAAGCAAGATGCGAACGGATTACACAACACGCACGGATAGCAGAATCACGCGAAAATCGCGCAAATTTCGGGTTTGGCAACACACATTTTGTTTGCATACCTGGCATTCGCAGGGACATCGGATGCTCTATCCCCCTTTCTTCGCCTGCTTGGCGTTGCGGAACGGCGGCACGTCTTTCAGCAGCTGCCAGGCGCTTGCTGGCCGTGCGGGCGGCAAGAAGCCGCCAATCGCCCACTGCACCAGGGCATCGCCGTCCGTCCGCTCGGCCTAGGCCAGCTCGAGCTGGTACGGCCCCCGCAAGAGCACAATCTCCCCGCCATGGACCGGCACAGGGTGGAGACCCGCCACCGAGCAGGTGACGAAGGTGGGTGGTGGGTGCACACGGGGGGGCCTGCTTCAATCGGGGCTTGGGGGGCGGTTGAAAACATCATCCCGAAGGTCCTCCACGGCCAGCCCCAAATGGGGCTCCCCCCCCCCCACAAAAAGGAGTTGGCCATACGTGGGGACCTCTTGCTGCTCAAGGGTCCCCAAAAATTTCTTGAGCAGCGGGTCAGTGGGGGGGTCGAGGTGGATGGTGGTGGGCAGCACGTTGACATGCTTTTTGTCGGGGGTCCACTACGTGAACACGGCCCCTTGCATGTCTTGACTGGCGGGGGGTGGAAGACCATGGTGGCGGGCAGTGCTGACCATGACGAGAACCTCCCCTTGGTTAAGGAGGACCTCGTCCCACCTCTCCACCTCGGCCTCCCTCAAGGCCGTTCCCGCCTGAATGCACAGGCGGTACTAGGGGGAGTGGGCCACGAAGGTGGAAAGCCGGGAGTCCGACGTTGACCGGTCGGACGGGGGGAGGACGTGGGGGGCGGTGGAGGTGTCTGTGTGGGCCAGCTGATCGCCGGACTCCACACCGGACACGATGACGGAACCGGGGGGCATGGGGTAAAGAGACTCAAAGGGGTCAGGCATGCTCTCCCTCAGGTTGGCAACAAGCTTTTTGAAAGCGCTACCAGCCAATTGATCTATCTTACCTGGTCTGGACTCGTAGCGCTGGGGCACGGAGGGATCGGCCCGTTGTTTTTCCACATTTTGTACGTTAAACACAACATCGAAAAATCGTGGAACTTTATCCCCCCCCCCCCCCGCCGCAGACTTTCTCCACCCATTCCCAAGCCGCCTTGCAGTTGGCGGAAGTGAGGGCATCTCCGGTCACCGTATACCCAAGCCCATCAACAAAGTTCCTGGGCATGGGAGGTGCGGGACGGTCGGGGTGGAGGGAGGGGTTAGGGGTTGCATAGGTGGGGGGGTCCGGCAAGGGGGCAGTTCGCATAGGGGGTTCGGGGGTTTCGGGGGTAATGAAGGGGTGGGGGGGGTCGGCTAATCCCCGATACCAACTCAACCCGCGCATCTGATGAAGCATGGGAAGAGTGATGTCGGGGATGTGGTGGAGGGGGGGCACCTCAGGGTGGGCGGGGAAGAGCCCCAAGTCATCCCACCACTGAGCAGTGGCGGTCTGCCACCGCAAGGGGAAAGAAGAATGGTCCCCCTGTGGATCACCGGCAGGGAAGTACTCCTTCAACGCAATCATGTCCATGCGGAGGGGGGGTTGGCGGGGGGGGTCTCGGCTTGCGCCAAAGGCGGTAACCCACGGCAAGTGTGCCCGTACCTCACCGGCTCGACTGGGTATCCCCCTCTGGTTGTCTGGTCTCACAGCCGTCCAGTTGCGACCCCCGTACCTCGTCAAGGCGCTGACGAGAGGGAGATACCGCCGTGCCTGCGGGGGGGGGGGGGGGTGGAGGAGGTTAGTGGTGGGGTAGACGGTAAAAACCCCCGACTTCAACTTCCCCGCCCTGTGCTGCGTCATGACCGCCAGGAGGGAGTCAACCGTTTTTGGGGCGGGGATAAGGCAGGTGGCCCTCAACTCGGGGAGGGCCAGCTGCAGCTCGTGCCACGGGTCCGTGGTTCACCCCTTCTTGCGGAGAGCACCCGCACGCGCGGGTTCCCTCATGTCAATGTGGATGAGGGTGGGGGAGGGGTCCAAACCCTTTGCCCACTCCACCACCTCCCCCACCAGCATGCCCCCCGTGTATGTGGCCTCCTCCAGCGTGTGCGGGCGGCGGGGGAGGGCTAGGAAGTGGGCGTGGGTGTAGGCGTCTCGGTCCGGGAGGCTACCATGTTGCGAGAGAGCCATTGCAAGAGAAATGAGAGCTGCGCAGGGGAAAAAAAGCATGGAAAGCAGCGGAACTTGAAAAACCTTGGACATATTCGCGCGATCTTCGTGCCATTGGAAATTACATGCGAATGCGAACGAGACATGCGAACGAGACATGCGAATATGCACGCGAATTTAACAATTTTTTGCGAATCTAAGCGATGTTAGGTACCACTCGGGCTACATTTTGCGTGGCTTTAATTTTCTTGAATTTTTGGCGAAGTAAGCACTGCAAACAGGAAAAAAAGCACGGAATAACGGGCAAAACGGGCCAAAAGTCAGCGACGTGCGCATGTTCATTCAAAAGTGCGGTTCGCAAAGGGTACATGGAAGGTACGGGCGTTTTGGAAGACATACAACGACGGGCAGGGTGGGTGCAGACCCCAGGAACAACGGGTTCAAGAAGCACCATGAGCTGGAGGGTAGTCCTCCTTCAGACGTATGTGTTTACAGCAGATTCAGAGCACTGCTATGTACTAGCACCATTTCTAGCAGCAGAAGACCTGGTCCAGATGGTTTTCCTCTGGGTAGTGTTGATCTCATCCCAGGAACTCGATAGTCAAGAAAACTGGCTCCAGCAGTTCCAAGCAGATGTCAAGGATGAAGTAGGGATTCTTGAGCCAGAAGGGGTGTCGGCGTGTGTTAGGAGCTGGGCAAATTTGGAGGCAGAGAGGTTGACTCGGCGTCTCTTAGCTTCAGGTGAAGATGGTGATAAGCACCTTGTTGAGGTTTGGTAGGGCCCAAAAAGCGAGAAGTCTGGACACAGCGTTCCTTCCGATGAGGCCAATGGTGACAGCGGTGGGGTCGAGTAAGGTGAGGCCTACACGTTGGCTAATTCCTCTTCCATTTCACCGAGTCGTTGTTGGACCTCAGCCGCACCTAGTAAATATGAGAGCTACGTGCTCCCCTAGTCTCGATGACTACACTAACATGGGCCTCGGTGTCGCTCGTCTCTTCGTGTGGGAGGGACATTAGCCCCTAGCTGGGGCTTTGCATGGCCGAAGAAATGACACGAAAAAAAATAGACACTCAGAAAGTGGAAAGGGGGGGGGGGGCTTCTGGGACCCAAAACATTGTGTACCAAAAATGGCCCGATCAAATGTGGCCTCTTGCAAATTTCGTTTTCCCCCACAATGGTCACTTTGGTTTGGTGGGGGGGGCTCCTCCTATGGTTGTCGGCCGTTCTAATGTAAGGCTGCCGGTCGGGGTTTGTTGGGTGTGGGGGTGCGTACTTGCTGCCCTTGATTTGGGCTGGTCAAGGCCCCCAATATGTGACAAACCCGGGCCAGCCGCTCTCTTCAACGGCGTTTCAGTTGTCCTCTGGCATGCATTGCCCCTTGCTTGGCTCTGATCCCATCCCGCTAACCCGACAACGGCACCTGCTCCCGTCCCGAATGGTTGGCCCCCGGCTGGGCCATTGCTTCATGGCCCGGGGGCTTGGCCGGGACGATGAAGACGGGTACTTACTTAGCCGCCGAAAGCCCCCGTGGTACAGGTGACCCGGTCACCCCAAGGGCATTGGTGTAAAATTCAGCCATGCCGGCACCTGGCTTGGCACATTCAGGTCTTGCATTTCCTCTATGCTCTGTACCGAGAACCGTGGGTGCCGTCTTGCCTCATCCACCAAAACTAGCTTGTCGTCCATGTCTTCCTCTCCGCTGTAGTAGTCGTGCATTTCTCTGCATCGCTTGCGCCATCGGCTGTCTTTCCCCGTGCCGCTGACGTTGACCGTACCCTCCGCACAGCCGGAGGCATGCCAGCCACTCTCTCAACGAGCCCAACTCCAGAGCTTTGGCCAAGAGCATGACGTCCGTCATGAAAGGCGATTGGGCGTCTGCCCACGGTTGGCACCACCACAGCAGGTGCTCCTCACCCTTGGGTTTGTCTTGCTACAGACAGTGGTTCATGAGCCATAGATTTTGGGCGTCCGCTCTGGTGCCGCAGGGCCCTGTCTAGTTCCGTGTCACGGGTGGCTATGTGTGTCAGTGTCATTGTGTGTGTGTGTGTGTGTGTGTGTGTGTGTGTGTGTGTGTGTGTGATCTGTACTTTTAGAGGTGGATCCTTGTGCAGCGTTGGGCTGGACGCCCCATTTGGCTCAGGTCTGCTGAGGCCTCTTTGTGACGTTGTTTCCCTCCCTTCTGCGGAATCAGAACCTCTGTATTTTACTGGCTAAGTATCCAGAGTGTTTGCTCTCCCGTGCCTCGTCACGAAAAGCGGGCGGGCGACATCCTCGGCCACGGTCTCCTCCAGCCCCTGTGGAACTGGGGCTGGTGGGGACGGAGGGGGGGGTGTTTTCGGCCTCCTGCGCTTGGGGGCTGGAGGGGTGGGGGGTTGGTGTGGGGACCTCAGCAGACCCGTTGAGATACGTGCAGGCCCTTGCAGGCGTGGTCGTTTGTTGGGCAGTTGTGCATGTGCAGCAAGTGGGCGTTTCCGGCGCGCAGGCACTGGGGTGCACACTTTATGGTGTCCCCGCTGACAGCAGTGGCGCACTCCCCTTTGTTTGAGTGTGCACCTCGGGCACGGTGGCAGGCCATGCAGTGGGCACAGTTGCAGTTGCGGTCTGCGTGCTATGTGGTCATCAGCGTGATGTCCCAGCGCACAGCACGCTTCAGCTGTGCGCCGAAATCTCTTGCAGGTCGTGCATGCGTCAGTCGAGTGCTGGGCACACTTTGACGGATCAGCCGGCGGCGCCGGTGGTGGCCCCCTGTGTGTGTTTGCGCGCCTGCGTGTCCCGGTGTAGGGGCGCTGTGGGAGCTTCCCATCCCCTATCACAGGGAAGAAATCAGCTGCAAAGGAGGAGCAGCCCCCCCCCCCTTTGGCAAAAGTGGTCTGCTCCGAGGGCGGGGCCAGCCCCAACTGCAGATTCCCCTGGAGTGCACGCTGTAGCCGATGCTCCTCCACTTCCTGCGCTGTTCTGCGTGGCCTGTGTGTGTGCGGGCGCAGTTTGTGTATCCTGTTGAGACCAACCTTGGTGGCCCATGTGCGCTCACAGTATGCCGCTAACTGCTGAACGTGCATGTTCATGGCATTGCGGCAAGTGAAATAAGGGCGGCAGTTCAGGCCGCAGAGTGCCGGCCCCCCCAAAGGAACTAAAGAGCTGCAGCGTGTGACCACACGCGCCGGATGCAAATGGCCTTTGGTGACCAGGCCCTGCGCATTTACCATTGCCAGTCGTAAGACCCGGCCTCTCTCTTGCAGCGAAAGGGTGGTGCCCTTAAATTTTGCCTGTGGAGCGTGTGGGAGGGTGCGTTGCGCAAATTCCTCAAAGTCCAGTGCAAGTTCCAAGAACGTCACCGTGCCTGGTTCAGGGGCCCAGTGCAGTTCCCTCAGCCAGCGCAGCAGGTCCGCCAAAAAGGGCATTTCCCACTGCCATTCCACCTTCTTAGGGGTACGCAAAAGAAGTAACCCTTTGTCTTCCGGTCTGGGGAGGGGTCCCACCAGTTGGTGGTACGGGTATTGCCGAAGCTGCTGTGAGAGGCTCGACCCCATGAAAAGCATGGGGGATTGTGTGTCTCGTAACTTGCGGGCCTGCAAGACGGCTACTAACATATTGTGCAGAGCTGTCATGAATGCGAGCGCTGTCCCTGACTTGACGCTGTCTGTGTCTAACTCTGGGGCTAACCCACAAAGTCGTAAACATGAGGGCCACTGGTCCATGAGGGGAAGGCCTGTGATCTGTGCTGCCGCCGTCCTGATGCCCGGCAGGTGGGCGTCCCGCACCGTGCTCCAGGCTGAACACTGCCAAAAAATGTGCTCCTCGTTTTCCGGAGCATTGCCGCAGTACGGGCACGTGGATGTGGCTCGCATGCCACGTTGATAGGCCCGGAGGGCTGTCCAGGTTGCTCCTGATAGGATGCCCCGCAGGAGAGAGCGCTGTAGCTCTGTGGCAAATGACGCTATGCTGGGCTGGACCAGGCGCCGGCATGTGGTGTAATGAGCCCCCGCGAACAGGCGGGGCCGCCTCTGAACCAGGCTGTCCAGCATTTGCGAGCGCAGCTGCTCACGTACCTCGTGCTTGACAGTGTTTTTATCCCCGTATAGGAGGAGGGGTTCCTGGCGCCCAGGCACTTTCCATCCCCACCATCCCTGCGTAGCGACCCAGCCACACTCCTGTGCTGTGGACATGGCTCGGCCGTATGGGCCGGAGCCTTTGTGAAATGATGTCATCTCCCAAATGGCCTGGGCTGTGATCTGTCCAGCACCCCTGGTGCGACACAGCTGGGATAGCCACAGGATGCGATGATACTTAAGTACCAGGGTGGGTGCAATCCGGTGCCCTTTGCACAGCAAGGTGAAAAAAATTTCTTTGGCCCTACCGGGCCGTGACCGTCCCCAAATGGTCTGCATGACCTTAGTCTCGAAGGGCAGGAGGTCTCTGGGCTGAAGTGGCACTATTTCTGCTGCGTGCAGGCCAGTGGCCGTGATCATTGTGGAGATGATGTCGCATCTCCTTTCAAAATTGCCCTGAGCGCCATGCACCCTATCCAGGAGGCTGCAGGCTCTGGAAATCCTTTTCTTGATGAGCGGTCCCGAACAAGTCGCGTCCGTGGTGCGGACCCCCGCGCCCAGGGACTTAAACTCAGAAGAGATAGGGAAGGGCACCCCCTGTAATGCTGCCTTCACTGGGTGACGGGCGTCTGACGAAAAACCGACAGATTTCTTCGCGTTCACCCCTTGACCCGTGTCCTCAAGCCAGTCAGTGGTGCAGTCTAGCAGGGGGGTGAGGGTATTGCTTCCGGCTGCAAACCCATAAGTGTCATCCGCATACCCAAGGGCAGTTAGGATGAAGTGCAGGGCCTGCGCTGGCTGATCGCTGGGGGGGAGGGCCTGTACTGCGACTTTGATGCCCTGTTGCTGTGCATCCAGCACCCGCTTCCAGACCGAGGTCAGGAGATTGATGAGTATCACACTCAATGGGCAGCCCTGGAGGATGCCATTGGTGGCATCGAAAAAACTGGCCAAACACCCCATTATTTTAAAGCACCTTGTGAGAGTGCGATACATGCCAGAGAGGGCCCTGTGTGTGCCCAAATCCATCCCCTGCGTCAGTGCAATATGCAGTACAATGGATTGTGGGATTAAATCGAAGCATTTTATGTAGTCTAATCCAAAACCATGCAGAACTGCTTTCATCAGTTTGTGTAGCTCAATGAGCATGGAGATAAAGGCGGCCGCATCAGTGGCGCCGCGCTTCTTGCGAAAACCGTAAGCGTGCGGGTGGATCCACAGTTCCTGCCACACCATGCACTCTTCTAACCTGATCCCTGCCCAGACCCTATAGATCTGGGACAGTACGGACAGTGGGCGTTGCTGCATCGGCATCATCCCTTCCCCTTTCGGGATCAGCGAGACGTATCCCCTCGCCAGGACCCTGGGCCAGGCTCCTGTTGCCTCAACTAGAAACAGAATTTCTGACAGCATGTCCAGCAGACAGGTGGGCAGCAGTAGTAGGTCCGAAACACACCAGCCATCCAGGCCGGTGGCTGTGTGAACACCCATTTTTCTAAGGCGTTGCGCGAGCCGGGACCCTGTGATAGGGGTGGACTGCATCTGCACTCCCTTTATCAAAAACTTATCATACTTCTGTGCAAAAGCGTGCACGTCTGGCTCTGGGGTGTCTGCATATTTTCGCATAACCTGGTCCCAAGAGGCATGAAGAATTTCATCCATGCGGGGGATGTTCGCCGTTGGTTGGCTTGTGTCTGGGTCCAGGAGCATAACCAGAGGAGGTTGGTACTCGTTCTGTATCCACTGATAAACCTCCTTTGGCCTGTCCAGCCAGGCCTGGTCCATTTTGGATTTCCATTTATCAATGCGCGTGCGCTCTTCATATCGGGCATATCTCTTCCCCAGTGCGCACAGGCTGTCATACAGCGACATGCAGTCTACCAGCGTTGGCAGGGGGCGTATGAGTGGGAGGGAGGGGTCAGGGGCACTGGCCACAAATTCATGAAGCAGCAGGTCCTCACGAAAGGCCAGCGCCGTTTTGCGCATGCGGCGGCACGCGGCCTGCCACGATAGTTCCACCTGTCTGGGCACCACCCCTGGCCAGAAAACCTGGCTGGCTTTGCGTTTGGCGGATGCCGGGACTCGTTTGCCCCTGATGCCCAGCTGGGCACGTTGCCACTGGATGACCGAACGAAGGGCTCCCAAGGTCCCCGTGATTTTGGAAAGTATGCGCGTGCGTGGGCCGCCGTTGGGCGCCAGGCCTGTCGGAGCTAGCGTAGTGTCCTGCAACATTCGCTCCGTGCCACGTCCCCGTGGGGCACTCTTGGGTGCAAATGGGAGTGTGGGGCTGGGGGTGTCCAGTGTAAGATGCGTGCATGTGAGCGCCATGCCTACTTCCTCGGCCAGCCAGGTCCACCTGTTCCAAATGTCATTGACATTCCCTTGTTGCAGCAGGGCATTCCAACCTGCCTTGTGTGGCCGGAGCAGCGAGTCACAGATTTTCTGAGTGTCCTCAGCTGATCTGGGGGGGGGGGGAGAAAGGAGGCAGTTTCTTCATTTTAACAACTTTCTGCATTGGGGCGTCAAGCGAGAAAGTGAAGCACACTGGAGCATGCCCAGGGAGGGAATGAGACTTCAGCGCTGTGACATCAGTCAACGTGCCTGCTTGCGCTGGGGTGACCAGGAGGCCGTCAATGCGGTTGGGGGGTTTGCCTGCTGTCGTGAAGCCACATGCACATGGCGTGCCATGGAGAACGCTAAAAGTGCGGTCGGCATCCACCAGCCAGCCGTCTGCCAGCGCCGTCAGGAGTGCGGCAGGAACTTTGTGCAGCAGGTCGAAATTGAAATTTGCGTCCGTTAGCAGGATGCATCCGGCATTGCCTAGTTTGCTCATATAGCAGACCACCTGCTCCCAGAACTCCTGGTTCAAAGATTCGTTGCCTGGTATGCCATAGGCTACAAATATGTTCAGCACACAGTGCCCTGCACCGATTCCTGCCCGTGTGTGTAGCCAGCGCCCCGAATGCCACAGCCTGCAGGCAATCGGGTCGTCTGGATCTGGCTCAACCTTGCGGACACTCCAGCCCTTCCTGAACAAAAGTCCCACCCCTCCTTGGGGAGCTCCCCAGATGCCCCCCGTTGGGGAGCCCAGGGGTTTTCCCCAGTGGCATTCCCAGCCCCAATCTTTTGCAATTGCCCTCATGCAGCGTTGCCCAGCCTCAGTGAGCCGGGTTTCTTCCATTCCAATCACATCTGCCTGAAAATTGAATACGTCCTCGTGATGAACGCGCAAAGAGGTAACGTTTGTCTGAACGAATTTTAGAGGACCTGTGACTCAGTGCCATCTTCCAGGGGGGGGGGGGGGTTCAGAGAATGCTCTCATCCTCCTCTGCCGCAGGGGCTCCTGCAGGCGAGTCCTCCATTTCTTCATCATCAGGCAAGACACACCCCTGGATCGCAGGGAGCGTCGTGTTTTTCCCCACTGGGGTGTATGAGGGGCCAGTGGATTTACGCAGACATAGGTGCCACCTACGGACAGGCATCCGCGAATCTTTCGCCGGTGCAGTGCAGCCCTCCTAGTCTGGGGGGACTCCCGTAATATCCATATCAAACACAGGGTTGATCAGCCCACTGTGTTTCAGGTGTTGACATCGTTGCACTTTGACAGTGTTGGCGCCGAAAACGCGGTCAGCCTCCCTTTGGGCCGCAGACTGCGACCCTGAGACAAGGCCCATAGAAATACCATAGCCTCTCACCCTCACTCGTGTCACTGGGGGGGTGAGTTGTATGCCCAACAGTCCTGCGATCTCCTCCCTGGTTTCGGGCAAGACAGCCCCCCCCCATACTCGTACCCCGAGTCTGTCGTCCTTGTCCCCTGCCATGAGGCCTGCGAACCAAGGCTGCTTGCTTAATCTGCGCCACTGCTCCGAAATGGAGCGCTTGTTGGATGGAGGGAGCTTGACCCAGACCATGTTGGCCTTCAGGTCATCGACATCGACGGTTTTGCTCATAAACAACCTGTATTCCAGGCCGACGATTTTGCCACTGCTGCAGAGCACCTGCTTAGCCATGGGCGCTGGTAGCACCACCGTGACTTCATACTTGCTACCCCTCTTGCCCACTTGCATGGGTGGGGGACTGGTGAGAGCCGGCTGGAGTAGGGGGGCTGTCAGCTCCCAGCACGTGTTTTCAGCCCAGCGGGATGCCTTGACTTTGGTACTGTCCTGTCCCGCGCGCAGTGCGGAAGGGTCTAAGCAGCACACTATCCGAATTGCGGCTTTGTCCTGAGGTAGAACCTCTGGCTCCGTGTCCTTTCCTTCAACTCCGTCCCTGGGTCGTTCCCAGCAAAGCAGAATGGAATGCTCAGGCGGGATCACAGTCACACCCGGGTCTCTCTTGACTTCCCAAGACATACGTTTGGTAACGACCTTGATACTGAGAATGAAATCCTTGATATGTAAGCACTCCCGTGAGCTGCCAAGCGCTGCCAGAATGCCTGGCACATTGACCACTCCTCGTCTGCAATTCGTTGCTAGCACGTGTGCGCTGACGCTCTGGATGCTGTCATATTTCATTAGAGCCTGTGTTGCTATCGCGTGCGCTTCCGCCAGCGGCTGTCCCACAAGCAAGACGTGTTCGAAGGCCTTCGCCGTGGCCTCTGTGACTTTCCAATCATTGACAGGCTTGTTTGCTCCTATCTGTTGCAGCGATTTGAGTGCGGTCTTTTGCTCTCCCTGGTAGATGCGGCGCCCTTGGACCGCAGTGAAGCCGTATTTGCCCTCAATCTCATGCACCGCAGTCGCCGTGGGCTGCAGTGGTTCCCCCAGGTCTGGGACATCCTGCACGACAAGCCTGCTTTGGGTTTTCATTCGTCGTTGTAGCGCCTCCCGGTATGAGGGGGTTTCATCCTTGGCCGCATTGGCCTGTGCTTTCGAGGGTGTAAGCGTGCCTCCTGCCGCTTGCAGCGCCGCGCGCAAATCTTTGACAGTGCCTCTCAGTTCCCGGATAATGCCGAGGAGCTCCTCTTCCCTTGTAGTTGCAGCTGGAGTAGCAGCAGCGACAGATGCCGTTGGCTTCGGCTTCGGCGAGCTCCGCCCACTGAGTAGTGGCGCAAGGGCAGCAGCCAGAGCTTCCAGGAGCTCCGGGCGCTGCAATGCTTCCAAAATTTCATGCGTGATTGCGGACATTTTGTGTGACCCGTGAGGTCGTGCCAGGCAGGGGGTTCACCAGCCCAGGGGCCGCCCGTGTAGTTGAGGTTACCGATGTACGTGCCTGTTTGGCTTTCGGTTGGGTATGCAGTGTCACCAGCTGGCAGGCACCAAACAAAACACCTGTGTGTGTGTGTGTGTGTGGTGGGGGGTGGGGTTGTTTGGGGCCCTGGCCAGCTCCGGCTGACCCACCACCCCACCAACCCCACCCTGACGTACCAGGAGGAGGGGGGGGTTATTTTGTCAGCCCACAGGTGTGGCCCTTGTAGATCAAATGCTCTGGCTGGGCGGTCGGCTCGTTGCTGCTTCGTGCCCCACACCAGCGAAGATGCGCTGTCATCGTGCACGACAACAAGGGGGAACGGCCGAAGACGCAGCCTGAAGGCAAGAAGACAGGTCAAAGAATGCCAACCGGCTGACATCCTCTCAGGTAACTGTGCTTCTGTGGGAAGCATTCCAAATCTGCTACCACCTGAGATCCAACAAGCGGCACCCCACTCACCCCCAAACCATATGTATTTGCAGAAAATGGCCAAACAATGGGCCTAACCCACCCATACACCGCCTGACCCCACTCCCCCCCACTTGCCCCTCTGCAGTGGCCTCTCCGTGGGGCAGAGAAAATAGGTCTGGGGAGTGGGGTACGTCCGGCACATACGTGGGGTCTGAACAGAATGTGAACACACCACAGGCATGAGGCTGGTTCCTGCCATCGCAAACGATTGCATACCTTCGGAAATCCAACGACCCCATGCCGAGAGCTTCTGCTGCCAGGGCTCTGGCAGACGCTCAAAGATAGGCCTGAGGACCAGCAACAGGGCGGGCCACACGAAGGTCCAAGGGATGCACACCGGGCCGATGCATATCACAGGCATGATGTGTGGGGGCTCGCGCCCTTGAACTCCTGCGACAGGCAGTGCAGTTGTAGGCTGTGGCAGCCCTCATGTGGGGTGGTATGATGGTGATTGCATCGCAGACATTGGCCAGACTGCCGGGTGTGAGCCCAACACCTTGCAGTTGAGCGCTCAACTGCGTCTTTCTGTTTTGCTAATTGCTGCTTTGTGCAACAGCCTGTGCTTTGATCTAAAAATCATCTCAAAGAGGGTTGCTAGATCAAGCGCACATGCGAGCTCCACATCCCCCCCCCCCCCATTTTGAATGCCGGAAGTACCCTCCCCCCCCCTTGTCGTTCCCCACCCCAGGGAAGACGGTCCCCCACCACCCCCTGGGGGATGGTCACCAAGTGACGGTCCCCCACCCCCCCTGGGGGACCACACCCCCAGGGCAGGGCGGGGCGGAGAGGGAGCATGTGGCAGTGAGAGGCGCCGAACAGACGCACGGTCGTGCAAGACGGTCTTGCCATCACGGTCATAAGTGATGTGGCGATATGCATCACCGTGCTCTGAATGTCCAACGATCTGCGCCAAAACAGGTTCCCCCGTGGAGCGGATGAACATCACACTTGTCCCAGGGGGAAACATGGTTGTGCTATCAAGTTCCATTTCAGCGAAAGTGAGCAAAATGTCCTGCCATGAGTGCAAGGGATGCAAGTGGTAGTGCCCCACAACACAGTCACCCAACAACAACACAATGAGCCGCAACGAAAAATTTTGGGTTGACCAAGTGACGCCCCCCCCCCCCCCGGGGGAACGACAGGGGGGGGGGGAGGGTACCAACCGTCATACTCTCTCAGCCGTTATGGCAACCCCCCCCCCCTTTGGCAGTGCATACCGCAACGTATGAAATTGGATGTTTAACCCTTTGTAAAACCAGCATTTTGGGTGACAAAATGATCACCCAATGAGTTTTCCGATTTTGACTCATCACCCCCCCCCCGCTACCCCCTCCCCTGCAAATGGCCCCGGCCCAAGATTCTTCTTTCCTGAAAGGGGGTCATGAGGCAACGGATACTGGGCTCGCATACACCCCCGTGTCACAGGCGCATGGTCATCACCACTCAGTTCAATGTTTTGCCTTGCTGCACTGCAGCGCAAACCTGTTCGGTGCCACTCCGGGTGGCTTTTGAATGTGCTTTGGCTGTCTGGGCATCTGGGTCAGCTCGCACCCACCACCCTCCCACAGCGCCGGTTAGTCTCTAACCTCTCGCTCTGCGAGTCTCTCTCTCATTGACCTTTCGCTCTGCGGGCCTCTCTCTCTCTTTGTGTTTCGTCCTCTTCACCCTCCCAAGGGGGTTTTTCTTACTCCTCACCCTCCCAAGGGGGTTTCTCTTCCTCTTCACCCTCCCCACCGGTTTCCCCTCTCTTCCCTGTGTCTCTACCTCGTCTTACCCCGCTTCTGCTTGCCGGTTCAACTCAGGCATACCGCCGTTCACATGGCGGCGTGCTCAGCAACGTGTAAAGGAACCGTACAGTGTCCCCTGTGACCGGGTTTGCCTGCCTGAAGAGTGTTTTCTGAAACAGCCTTATCAGATCAACTCGGCCCGAAAGGGAGGGGGGGGCATTGACAGGGGGGGCCATGATTCTTCTTTCCGGGTGCGGGGGGCCATTGGCATGTCGGAGGGGGGCCATTGGCTCCAATCAAATTATCAAATTTTTTCAAAAAAAATCGGCGTGTGAGCATTTTCTCGTCCGTGCATCTTGTTGGGGCGTTTGGATGCATCCCTTCTAGTGCGCACATCTTTTGAATGGTTGTAGTTCTCACTTCCTTCCATTTTTCGCTACGCACCTATCATGCTTACAAAGCACACTCGAGTGATCAGCATCCCCAGGCAGCCCCTGCATGGGCAACAAACACGTCAGCTCTCTGGGGTTTGGAAGTCCCCAGGCCCAGGCAGCTCCTACATGAGCAACATGCAATATGCAATATTGTTTAAACAAAGACCACAAGCACTTCCATCCATGATATTCTTCCGCTTCATGACCAAAATATTCTTGTACGTCCAAAACATGGGATTCTTCAATAAAAAACCCTTCGGGGGGCCATTGACGGGGGGGGGGGGGGGCGGGGGTTGATTCTCCATTCCGGGTGGTGGGGGGGGGGGGGTTGGCAAGGGGGTGGATGGGAGGTACCGCTTTTGGGGGTAGGGGAGATGGGGGACTGGTACTGTGCCAACTCCCATGTGAATTGAAATTCAAATCCGATTTTCTGCCACAACTACTGGACTGGATAGCCAATTTGGAGTGGAGCCAAAACCTCTCATTGGAGCCATGAATCTCTAGAGCACAGCCAAGTGTCCTTAATGATAGGAGAGTGAGCTCCAACGAGCCCCCTTCTTCACTGGACACCTGTTGTATTGTTTCATTCCCTGTCAGTAGTGGACCCCCCCCCAAACTTGTGAGTAGCGGGACAACTGTCCCACTCTCACTGAGTAAAAATAATTTCCCCTGTTGTTAGCAGAAGCGGGCTCCCGACCTGTCCCAGTTTTTTCAATCCCCCTCTTCAGCCCCCTCCCCCCCTAAACAGGTGGACATCCAACCCACTCATCCACCCGTGGAGGATTCCCTCCTCAAAAAGGCGAACCAGTACAAACACCCGGCAGTACCAAGCAGCATACTAACTCAGCTTTATCATGGTTTTCATGGGTTTAGTGTCCAAACTTGGCACGTTTTCCACATCTCTGTCACTCATGGTGCCCAAAAATGGAAATTAAAAAAAAACTGCTGCCTACAGCCCAAACAAATACCCCAATGCACTGACCGAGTTTCATAGATTGCGTCATTTCCGTGTTTCCTGGGTGTTCTGTAATTTGCACAACCCTTCATTTCCGTGGTGTTCCGTGAGTTTCCGTGAATTTCCATGCCACAGAAATGCAAGGATCCTTGGAAGACAACATGAGTCCAGCAACAAATGTGGATGCAGTGCACACCCAGTGCAAAGATGTCCCCGACTGTGCTCTTTCTTGTTGCAAGCCGTGAGAGGACATTCTCGAGGGCAGTTGCGCAGGTTGGGTCACTATTTTTTCAGGCCTTTGTGTTTCACTGAGAATGAGTGCTGAAAATTCAGTGCAGTGCAAAGGGGCTGTGCAATGGTCTTCTCCAACCGCTTTGGTAGCAATGCACTGTGATGTTGCTGGCACGCCATGTTTGGTGGACGAGAGCAGAGTGAAGCTTGAAATAGGGTCACAGTACTTCTGGCAGTACAAGAGCTACACTACATGCGTCCCATATGCCCTATGGAGGCATCTTGGCGGCAGACATTGTCAGTCATGTTGGATCCCTTTTCATAGGCATTACAGGCGTCTCCGGTGTGTGTGTATGCCCTGCCCAGATGACAGTGGCGACTCGTGTTTATGGAACCGGTGGCAGCGGTGCTGGTTTGCTGAGCCATGTGAATGTGTTGCCTCCAGCTGCAGTAGTGTAGTGCTTGGGCTTGTGGTGCTTGTCCGTGCAGCGTCGAGGCGTAAAAGGCGCAAGGGACTTAAGGCATAAGCTGTGGTCCTCTTGAAATCCCCCATCCCCTGTCCTGTCTTACCCCCCTGGGGGCGATGCCTCTTACGTCCTTTCAGGACTCCTGCATGTCCACTCTGTCCTGCACCCCAGGTTATACCACCACAATATTGTGCGTACCAAATGAAAAGAAAAAACCACCAAAATCCTGGCCGGTGGCGCAAAGCCCCCCCCCCCCCCCACTTGGGTGCTTTAAGAAACCTACTTGGTAAAACTGCTAGTGTTGGTCAACTTTTTGGGTGGAGCCTGCCAATGGCAGTCCGCTAGCTCAAAAGTGACAAAAGACAAGGGACCTCAATAGGTCAGGTTCGCTTCACTGCACTTCGTTCCAACTGCGCCTGCCACCACGGTCTTCATTGTTTCCAGTTGTGACAACGTGTTCCGCTTGCTAGTGCAATGGCTCCGGTCAAGAATCAGGACCCTCCCCTTCCTTCCACTGTACCGGGTCAGCTGTTGCCTGTTGGACCATTAGGGCACAAACACTCAAAGTGGCTTACCGCCCTATCTGCCATCCCGATGGCGCTTTGAACGGGCCGTACCTCTACCGGGTGAGGGCGGGGGGTGTAGATCTGCCAGCCTCCAGCGGGCAGTGCACATGCTGGGTGCTGCAAGTGGCAAGGCCCCACACCACAACAACCAGTGTCTGAAAAATGAAAACCATGGAAGTGGACTGAGCACAGGGATGGTCGCAAACAGAATGTCGAGCAGCAAATCACAAGGCAACCAAACGATCCTTCACCAGCAGAATTACGTGCCACTGTGTCACGAGGGGCATAGTGTTCCGGGGGCATAGAGTTCCAGGGGACCCTAAGACCCCATCCGTGACCCCACTTCACACTGCCCTCAACCAGGACCCGCTGTGGCCACGCAAGCTGGACCTGTGCATGTGGTGTCCATCGCACGTTCAAGGGAGTGGAAGGGGCTGGGTGGGCGTGTTCCATGAAGATTGGGAGATTACCGTGGAGGGTAGGGAGGGAGGGAGGGGGGAGGGGGGGGATAAGAAGATGTGGATGGGGATAGGGCCAAGGATGCGCTTGAGGGGTCTCAAAAGCGGCCAGCGACGGCTGGTAAAGCAGTTGGGGACAATGTCTGGCGGATGCAAACCGGTTGCAGGGCCATTGGGGGCGGGCAGAAGCGACTGGCAGGGCTGACCGTCACCCCAATGAGGTGCCTCAAGGGTCAGGTTGCAATGTCCGCATGAGGCTCTGGCCACGCCTGCTCCCCACGACTTTCATCGCCTGCTATCCACGCTGGTGGCCTCCAGTTCACTCAGGTCCACTGACATGTTCTGGCCTGTCCCTCCCTGAATGGCTTGGTTGCGGCTGCTCGGACTCTACCGGGTCAGGCGTACATCCTGGTCAGGGGTCACTCCTGATCTGGGCGCGCATTCGCTGGCCCCACTCGGGCCATCCAGGTCACGCTCATTTGGTCCTTAGGTTGAAAACTTCAGTGGGTACAGGTTGTTGGTTGAGGTGTGTGGGGGGGGGGTGGGGGTTCCCCTCTTCAAGTGCAAGCCTGGCTGGGGACCGGAGTCGGCTGTGTTGGGCCAGCACTGGGCTGTGTCAGATCTGCATCCCCCCCCCATTCCCCCCAAACACACCCAGCAGCCCCAGATGGGTGGTCACGTCAACGCCCCCGAGGTCACATCGCACCGGGTCCACGTCCCTTAAAACCCCAAAAGGTGTCAAACAGCCAAAAACGTTTCGCCGCCAGGTCCCACATGACTGCTAGAAGATTGGCAGAAATGAGCGTGAGGCACCGAAGCACCGAGAGACCCTCAGGCCAAGCACAGGGCCCCGGGGCGGCAAGCAGCCGCTCTCAGAGCCAATGGCAGCCTTGAAGACAAGCTGGGCACTGGACATGCCAACCGGTGTCATCAGGAATCACCCCGTTGCTATGTGCCACAGTCGGCCTCCTGTTGTCACGCCCATCACTTGGGTAAAAGGTCACGATCCGTTCTAGGAATAGAGACGTGCCACGCTCGCTTTCATAGTGGCATGATCTATCTTTCTGCACGTTCCTTTCCTCTGTGCAGGGCACTAAGGGTCATATCAGAGGACAGCAAGTAAAATAAGAAGGGCAGCACAGGCAGAGGAGCCAATCAGGGGTTGAAGTGGGATCTGCACCTCAGAACTCTTTCAGGTGTGCAGTTCACCTTCGTTTCGTGATGCACCTGGTGTTCCTCTATGCTTTGCGGTGCAAGTCAGAATGAAGCCCTTCGGTCAATGAATGAAGTGTGAACCAACCGACTGATTAGGACCGAGCTCCATCCGATCATCGGCAGCCCCACTGCCCGCAACGACATCCAGCGAGCAGCTTCTCCAGAGGCGTTCGTGCAGACTCCGCCGTCACCCAAACAGGTAGCAGACCTCGTAATCCATAGCCAATCAGGCGCTCAATGGGTGTCCCCAAGAGGGCCTTTTGTGCAGGTCAACGACCATTTCTGATGTCCTCAAAGCCGTTTGGAGGTCATTGGGGGCCGCTGTTGACCCGGGGGTCGCAACCCGTTTTGCTTCGACGGAGCACTGTGTGTCTGCCACCGACGTCTCCCACCGCATTTCCCGCACCCGCAAACTCCTTCGCTCCCCCACCCACTGCCCCTTGATGGTCTGGCCATGTGGCGGATGCGGATGCCCCGTTGCCCCGCCCCCCGCCCGCCCCAACGGCTACCCTTTGCGCAGTGCGGGGCCTCGGAAGAAAGACGCACTCCATTTGCAAGAGCCCATCGCCGCCGCTGCACGTGATCGGCCAGTCCGGCCGTATGTCGCATGGTGTGCGCAGCTCCACCGGGACCATTTGGGATGCCACCCTCCCAGGCCTCGTAGGGGCTCGGGCCGGGGCTGCGGCCGGCGAGGCCCGACATTCGTGAGATCCCGCGCCAGGGCCCTTAGCCGGCCCAGGGCACAAGGTTGCGGAGGGCCACCGCCCCGCACCGCCTCACGAGGTCCACTTCCCGCGCCAGCACCTCCGACGCCGTCGCGACCCGCGCGGCGCCGGCCCCGCGCGGCAGCACGTCGGCATGCTCGTCACCCCGCAGGCCGAGCAGCTGCAGGGCGCGCGCGACCGCCTCGAGGCATAGGCCACTGGGGGTGATCCACGTTGACTAACAACCCTCTGGTCCACCCCTTCGGGTTCGTCGGGTCGGAGCGGAGGGGCGTGCAGCCCACTCCCGTGCCCCACTCCGCCCCAGGCGCCACAAGTGCCGCGGGCAGTATATATGGGCCAAATATAAACAAACAAAATATGGGCCAAACTTGGGGGGATTGCGTAGGTACTCGGACCCCGTGTCCGAATAACCTTCCAAGACTCCCATGAAACTATGTCTTTTTCGTGGATGTTGGGAATTTTCCTACGACGGATCCGTCTTGGCAACTTTGACTTGAACAACGTGAAGAAGACGAGTTGTTTTGCGACCATAGCCGACCGACGAACTCAAGCAACATACCACTAATGTAATCATACTCCGTTGCCAAAACACGCCAAACCCTGCCTTCACGATGCAATACTGCCCCACCCGACCGGAATACGAACGCTTTGATGGTGCCCGACAGTGGGCAAATCAGTTCTAGCGCTCCGAGCGTGCGTAGAGCAGCCGAGGGCGGAGGTAGTGGTGTTTCTGCATGTTTCCGCAGACACCCTTCAGACTTGCTGCGAAGGCCTGCGCACTGACATGTGACTGGGAAAGATTGACTGACTGCCACTGGCTCACACATCGCAGGCATGGGCTAAACGCCCGTCACCAAAGCTGTTGACGGGTTGACGGGTTGGTCCAAAAAAAGTGTTTTCTTTTTCAGTTTTGGGTGTTTTTTTTGCGTTTTTTTGTTGTTTTTTTGGACACAACTTGCTGCCAAAAGCCCATTCTGGGGGGTTTCGGGGGAGGGGGGGGATGGGGTATGGGGGGGGGATGGGCAAGTGGGTGCCATGAACCAATGCACCATGTTTTTTTTTTTTGCTTGACTTGCTGTTTTTTTTTGCACCACAACATTGTGTTTTTCCGTTTTTTTTGCTTTTCATTTGTATCAACAATCCAGGAATCTCATCTGATGTTTCTCAAACGTCCAAGTGTCCCAACTTTTGCCCTTCTTGGCCTCTGCTAGTGTACATGGACACATTGATTGCACTCCAAGCACAAAAGGATATCTCCCAACAGCTTCTCGCCGCAACACCCACAAGAAGGCAGCGTGGATGTGGGTGTGAAGAAACCCACCGCCGTGGTGGTAGGGGGCTGCGGGTCGTTGGCCGAAGGGGGGGCACCTCTTCCTCGGCATCTTCCGCATTCGGGTCCGTGGAACGGAAACACCAACCGTTCCTAGTGCTACCCTGCTGGGCGGCACGGCTCACTTGGGTGGGCCAAATAGCCGGCCCCTTGTCCTTCTCTCAAGTGGCCGACGGCCGATGCTACGGTTGGAAACCAGCGCTAGTCGCCTCTGGATTCGGGGCGTAACCACACTCCTAGCATGGTGGAAGAAAAGGGTGAATAAAAGAGCAAAGAGAAGGAAATGGTTCCCTGTCCCTACCAAAGCCCCGTTGAACCAAACCAGCCCGTTGATCCCCTCTACTGCGCATGTAGTTTCACTTTCCACCATTGTAACCCTTGCCAAACCTATCTAACCCTCCCCATGAATGAAACACCCACAACATCTTGTATCTCAAACACAAACAGCTCAACAACCCTTGCCAATCCCTTCCCACAACCAACACCCGGTGAACTTGAACGATTGCGACCCCACACGTAGGGGGTGACCTGATGGACTTGCCCAAATTGCTGATGTCTGCAAAACAAATGTGTGATAAAGTGGCTAAAGATGAGGGAAAATGCCAAATGTGGTGATGGGCAACAATGCACACGGGCCCCAATGACATGAAAAACACAAAAAAAAACCCTAAAACGGACAAAAACGCAAAAAAACAAGGAAAAAACAAAAAAAAGCGCTTCTCCCCATTTGACGGGTAGATTGGGCGGGCAATTAGCCCATGCCTGAGACATCGAATGTGGGCGGGCCCTACCGATTGATTATTCAGCAGCATGTCACATGGGGGCGACTCTTAGCGGGCGACTCTTAGCGAGTGCTGGTTTCGGGCCACGCACTGACACCCTCCCTCAGGACTCATGCGGGGCCTCCGCGACGTACAGCGCCAACTGCAGGAATTGCGCCTTCCGTCCCTGCGGGACAAAGGCCAGCAGCTCCAAGTTGTTGCGGAAGCTCGTCGGGGGGTGGGTGTACAGGGCCGCGCCGCTGGCCAGCAACGCCCCCTGCACAATGGTGTGCCACAGGTGCGCCAGGTGCTGGCCGCCCCAGTGCCGTCGGACGATGCCGTCCGCGATTTCAAGATCTGGGTCCAACACAAACTGACGGTTGCCGACGGTCTGCGTCACCTTCTTGGCCTGCGGGAGCAGCCGGACGATGAGACCAGGGCACAGAGGCATAGGCCCAAGGGCGAAAGGGGTGGAAGAAAAAAGGTTTGCGCACGGCGGGGGGGGGGGGGGATTGGAGCCCCTTTTCCAGACCCCATCCCTTCTGGGCTCCCGTGATGGGCACCTCCCATGGGCCGACAGGGGAGATGGGGGGGCGGGGGGTGCCCCTGAGGTACCCCCACAAAAATGGCACAAAATGATCCCCACGACGTGCGGATCATTTTGAGGTATGTATTACACAGGAATGCTTGTGAAAATCAATTCTTTCGGGCCGCTTTGCGGCGCAGGCGGTGAGTCAACATTAGAGTTTTTAGACTTGCCTCTTGGGACTGGCCTGTCACGAGAGCCCTTTTCCCACCCCTTACTCTTTCAGGGGGCTCGGACGACCCCCCCCTCCCCCCGCACGGACCTTTTTTCGCCCTCCCAGGTCCTGGGCAGGTCCGGTCCATTAGGCCCAGTCCAGGGCACCTCCACATCGGCGGGCTGCGCCACACCCAAAAGAAACCGCCAATGCGAACGGGCATACAATACAAACGGCAGCGCCTGTTTGAATGTAGACACACGACCGTGTGCGAGAAGTGTTGGGGGTCCGGCTGGAGGGGGGTGGAGCCGGGCAATTATTTACTGCAACATACCCCAGCAAAGCGGAGATCATTTTGACGTACATATGTTGCTGCTCCTCCGGGGGGGGATCAATGGTCAGGTTGCAGTGTCTGCATTAGGCTCCAGCTGCGCCTGGCCCACAGCTTTCATCACCTTCTGTCCATCCTGGTGCCTCCAGCGCATTCAGTTCCACCGGCATGTTCAGCCTGCTCCCTCCCTGAATGGTTGGGGTTGCGACCTTCAGGACTCTATTGGTTTAGGCGTACATCCAGGTCAGTGGGCACTCCTTCACCAGGTGCTACTACTAGCTGGCTCCCATTTGGCCCTCCCCGGTTGCGGCTGGCTTTTGGTCCTTAGGGGGGGGGGGGGGCTGGGGAGGGGGGGGGGGATGAGGGTGAGGATCAAAAATTTTCATATTTTTCAAAGCTTTATGAATTCTGCATCCGATCTGAGCATTTGGAGGATGCACACATCAGGTGAACACACTTTTCAACCCACACTGCCGCAACCCACCCAAAAAAACTCGCCGACCCTTCGCCGCCCACCTTGCCAGCCTCAATCTGAATTGCCGAAACTCAGGTCTGACAACTTTTGAGGGATCTGGGCTGTGTGTGGATGCTGAACCAGGGCGCCCCCCTTGACGGATCGGTGTAGCGGCCAGCCAGCCCCGGGGGTTGCACAGACTTTCCCTTGTGCCCTGGCGGATACCCCCCAATCGCCTGGGCTGCTTCCGCCACTTGATGGTGGTGTATTGTGACACAGAGAGCCCAAAGAGCATCGGTGTCAGTGGCTCCCTTGCGATGCGGTCTTGGAAGGGAATACGGAAGTCGGACTGCCTGCAAAACCCATCTGGGCCCCTTCAGTGTTGGGGACGCATGGCTGGAGGGATGAAGTGCAGGGCGTTGTTTGCGCTGCTCCCCACCACCACTGCCCATCACCCAGTTGGGGGATTCGAACTGGGTGTCCTCCCGCTCACACTGGAGATGTATGTCAATTCGTAGACAGTGGATTCGAATGGTGTACAGGGTACAAATCCCAAGAAACCATCGAACCAACCACGAGAAAGGGGTACATCATCGGAGGACCCTAGAGCACTCGTCATGCCGAGAAAACCTTCCGTCATGCCTGAGCCTGAAACAACAACCACATCCCAAGGGAACCATCCATCCAAAAATGCCAAAAATAAAAAATCTAACCCAACCTAAAACCATAGCTCAGCGCCAAAATTAGGGGGTGGGAAAATTTTGCCTGGGGACAATTTTGCCAGGAATGATCTCGCCAGAGGAAATTTTTGCTCTCCTTGAAATCCCCAAAGCTGAAGTGCCATACGCCCGAATGCCTTCGAGAGCAAACCCTTGAGTCCAAGACCTTTGTAAACATCCCTCCGTCTTGCCCCATCCAGCACCTCCCAAGGTGAAAATACATCAGATGGCCCCTTGGGAGCAACCGCCACCCTAGTTCGGGGTCTCCCTGCTGGATTGTCAATTTTTCCTTCCCTTGTCCTAATAGCAGAGGGAATTGATAGCTCTTCTGGCCTCGCCACAAGTTAATCTACAGCTGCTTCGTTGGGCCAAACGGCCGAATCTCCACGCCACGCGCGCGCCGCGTCAGGTGCTCCCCCATTGTTGTGGTGGCCAATGGCCCATTGAGACCACTTGAGAACGGGACTGTGGAGGTGTTCTGATTCCGGTCCACCGTTGGGCCCGTCCGCGGCAGCAGAGTGCCCACTGTGTCGCGTGGAAATCGGCGAAGGGGAAACAAAGGGAAAAAGGCCCCTGTTTGCCTTGGGAGCTGGAGCATACCTTAACACTGACTGGGACGCAGAAGTCGACGGATCCCACGTCTTCGATGTAGAACTTATGCAATTGGTCCCACACGTCCAGCAGCCGTGCGCGGCGGACCTGCCAAATGGTGAGGCGCACCCGTGCCGCAGGAGCCGCCGACAGCCGTTTTGTCGTGCTTCCAGGTGCCGATTTAGCTGCACACTGGAAAGGAGTCTGGGGAATCGGACTTGGGGGTGGTTGATGGCGGCTGATCACACTTGATGGGCTATCCTGACGGGCTGTCTTTACTGCCCAGAAAAAACAACGCATGTGACAGGCCTTGTCGGCCAGGACAGCCGTGGCCTTGTCAATGAGTGATGGGCGGTCCTGGATATCACGCGCCACTGGTGCGCTCTGAGCGATACCCCATGGGGGTTGGTGGAGGCACCTGTCAACACAAGCCTATCCCCCCACATGCAACACACAGATACTGGCAAAAGCACCCAAAACTGCAGGAACACGGTCTTTGGGCAAAGCTATGTCCCAGCACCACACGAGCATCGCAAAGCATCCACGTGTGTGTTCCACCGGGGCTCAGGGCCACGCCCCGAATCCGGCATCTGGTGTGCTCACAATTAGCAAACACCTGCAAACCACAGCCAGTTTCCTGAGCTTAAGTTCTTCCTCTCCATAAACTAAGGTTTGAATCCATTTCAGCCATGTGGCCTACACCCCGCTTGAACCCCCCCGGCATGCGACAATTCCCCCCCATCCCCAGGGGTACTGCACCCAAAATGACGCCCCCCCCCCAGGGGGATTCATTACAAAGGGGGGGAGTTGGATTTCAAGGGGGGAGTAGCGTAGGGGCGACGAATTCATGTAAGCCAGCAAAACACACCAATCTCGTCCCCAAGCAGCAAAGCGATTTCTGTCCTTCAACCAAAACAGGGGAACCCAACAACCACAAACCAGTTAGGCCATCTGGCAAAGCACCCTGACTAGATAACAATTGAGAAACATTGCGAAATCAAAGTGACAAAACATTAGAAACTTTCACAGCCCATTACAGGAACGTTACAAACCAGCACAAATCCTTACAAAGAAGTACAAAAGCAATACGAAAGCATCGAACATCATCACAGAACATAACTAAAACCATGACAAAAGCATACAAAAACACAGGGGACTGGGGTGGCTCGTTCGGTGCTCTATCTCGAACTTTGTGCACAAAGAGACCTTGTACTCGCGTCGGGCGATGGCCTCCCAGAAGGTGTTGAGGCGAAGGATGGCCGGCAGGCTCTGGCCTTGTACAAAGGAGACCACGTGGCTCAGCAGCTCCCCAGGCAGTATGGGCACATGCGTGCAGGGCCGGCCCAGGCTGCGGGTCGGCGAAGCCGGCTGGAATGCGGTGGTGTTGGGCTCGTCAGAGACGAGGCAAGCCGCCTGCGAACCCGAGGGGGCCAGGGGCAGGAGAGGAGTGAAGCAATGGGTGCTGAGCTCCCGAATGCCCGCCCCGGTGACGCGGGCACTGCGGTCATCGCATCGAAACAGTTTCACCCACAAAGCAAAACAGAACACTTCGGACAATTCAGGCATCCCAAACAAGTTGGAAACGACCATCACAACAGAACAAGGCACGGCGCGAAACTGCGGTGGTCCTGCGTCCAACAGGCATTCCGAACGTCGCCTTGAGTTCGCCCAAAGGGCTATCAAATGACGGTGAGAATGACAGTGACAGCCACAGTGACGGTGCCTCGGCGGTGGGACAGCGACAGTGACAGTGACAGTGACAGTGACGGTGACGGTGCCAGTGACCCCGGTAACCGCTTTGGCAGCTCCCCTCAAGGTTGACAGCACGCGCCCTACTTCAAGGTCTGGGAGCCACTGGATGTGAACCCTTTCAGCGCTGGCAGTGTGGAAAAATGAGACGTAGTCCCATCCACTGGTCTCTCTAATGCGCCACTTGGACTGGGGTTAATGCAAAGTCTTGGGGAGCAGGGGGATCCGCTCTTTAACTCCGCCTGAGCCTCAGCCTGAGCCTGAGCCTTCGCCGTACGGACCTCACTACGCAACATGGCTGTCCTCGGAGCACCCAGTGTGACACATCGGTGGTGCGCTGCTTATCCAAACACTTTGCCTGAGGTGCTGCATGACGAAGCCTGCGTTTGCATGCCCGGTGTCACGGTGTATCTCGGTGTCACGGGGTGTCTCGTGTGAACCCAAGCCCCGTCCCACGCTCTTGCACGGGCCTACCGACGTCACCAGGGTCCCGATAATCCCTGACACATCCCCTCGGAACCAGTCGTCCAATGTGCCCAGTGAATATAGTGCACAACCGCCGTGGCCCACGCAAATACTCTCCGTCGTTCGCAAAGTGCAAAGTGCCACGCCCAAAAAGACAGTTGCCTCCGGTATGTGATGTCTACCAATGCCGTCGGTCAACACCCACATGCCACCACAGAAACCGATCACAACAAGACGCCTCAAACCCACAATGTGCAATCCAATCCGCAACCCAATCCCCATGGGATATGGAGAACCTGCAGCGCCTCTTCCAATGCACTCAGCAAGAAGGGGTTGTCAGTGAACCCATACGGGTCGGGTGTCCTCGAGGGCACACCGCCAGCGGCAAGCAGCATGGAAGAGCTCGGCAGCAACACCACACTGTAGAACGTGACAATGCAAAGCAGCACCTTGGCTCGCCGCTGCCCCCCCCCCCCCCCCGGCCCTTACGCAAGGATGGCCTGGGCAACAGGCTGCAACCCTTGGGACGGGGCATCGCCGCTTGCCCAAGCCCCCCTCCAGTCGCATTGAGCACGTCGCTACATCCAGCTTGGAAGCTGTGACTGATTACCTGCTTCTCGCATGTAGGCCTGCCGAAGCATGGGGCTCCTTCCGATCTAATAATTAATTTCCTTGACCGTAGCCTAGGGGGCAAGCCAAACCGCACTTTTCGGATGCCAGACAACCTGGAAGAATGTACCGGCTGAGAATTATTTTCATAAATTCATTCTCAGGCGGTACATTTTTCGAAGTTTTCCGGCACCCCGCTGTCCCGGATCGCCCGCAGCCTGCGGGCTGTTCAGACATTGGGTGCAAATAGAGGCAGAGGGCTGCCACAACTCAGGCAAGGCAGGTGCAACTTTCTACAATGACGGAAATGGTTTGCACCATTCCCCTAACGTCAGCGCATATTCAGCACATCTTTGCGGCGCTTTGCTAGCACCTTCGAACAATTTTGTGGAGGGGCTCAGCGATGGCTTGCCTTGGGAATGTTTGTGAATGCACCGTAGAGCGAGCAAGGCGCTGAGGGTGCCGCCCATGCACTGCGCACACTGCTTCTGTCAGCTATCCTGGGTTGTAGGCCATGCAGCAGAACATAGCCCAAGGTCTTGAAGGGGAGCGGCATGGTGACTTGCAGCACCACAGGCACATCAGAGCTCATGGATGCAGCCGTGAACACATGCCCTGGTGCACTGGGTGTACCGCGCGCACCGCGTGGGTGGCACCTGCAGCACTGGGCAGCAAACTCGCTCCCCTTGCACAAGCAAGTCCCTGCAGATGCCAGATTGGAATTGGCTCACTGAATTGACAATGGCGTGCCAACCACATCATCTTTTTTCTTTTTGCTTTTCCCTTGAGCTTCATGGAACAGGGCCCATGTCACTACCTCGCGTGGGGGTGTAATTGTTTTTGGGGTTTGGCTTCCAAAACACTAAAATAGCATCATATGGATGTGCTCTCCTGGGGCGCTGTCCCAGTGATGGTGCATCAGGTACGTCAGGGCGTGGTGGCTCAAACAGGCTTGCAAGTGGTTGCAGCATCTCCATGCCAATGATGCATTTCCACGGGGGGGGGGGGGAACTGTGTGGGGGAAATTCAGCTTATTCGGGCACTATAAACTTGTGTGTTGGGGGGGGGGGGGACCAGGTTCTGCTGCAACCCCCGGGATGGCAACAGGCACAGAGAGGGCACTTGCTTTAGGCTCAGGTTTGCTGTGGGGCACCTACTTTGGGCTCCGGTGCAGCGTGTAACCTTTGATTGGAGCTCAGTTGAAGTCAGGAGCACCTACTTTGGGCTCCTGCGCACAACGGACCATTCATATGCCAGAGTCACAAGCCTGGTTGGCTGCATGGCCTGTGATGGTGGGATGGCCCTACCAAGAAGCACAAAGCTCCAATCCCAATCCCAATCCCAATCCCAACCCCCCAACTATCTGTCCAAACCCCAGGGGGGAGGGAGCCATGGTGTCAGGTTTTCAAATAACCAGAATGGTCCTGACTCCATACCAGACTCCAACAGTTCATCCACATAGTGCAAACAGCTCATCGTTCAGTGGTTGGAATATGCCTCTTTGCACTGCGCGCTACTTTTAGACTATGTTCTCCCCGAAGAGCCCCCAAGCACACCCCTTGGAAATGCCCTTAGAATTAAGTGACTCAGCTGCATGGCCTGTGATGGTGGGATGGCCCTACCAAGAAGCACAAAGCTCCAATCCCAATCCCAATCCCAATCCCAACCCCCCAACTATCTGTCCAAACCCCAGGGGGGAGGGAGCCATGGTGTCAGGTTTTCAAATAACCAGAATGGTCCTGACTCCATACCAGACTCCAACAGTTCATCCACATAGTGCAAACAGCTCATCGTTCAGTGGTTGGAATATGCCTCCCCTTTCCCGCTCTGTGCTGCCCCTCCTTCCCGACCTCAGGAGGGGCGCAATCATCGTTCAAACTGCATCAGTTCAGGTGTCGGAAGGGATGTGCTATCGGCTCTCGGTCGCTGTGGTTGTCCAATCAAATGCAAAGTGTGTTATTGTGGTGTTGTGGAGGCAAAGGGTATGGCTGTAGTTTATACAGTTCTAGGACCCAATCTCAAGAGGCCATGACGTCAGGTTTTGAAGCACACAGCATGATTGTGACCTCATGCCGGCTACACACTTGTTCATGGGCGAGTTTCGCCTTGCCGCCAATGCAGCGCAAAGCAGATCAGTTTTGAATGTTGCCTTGAGTTCGCCCCAACAGGTGGCCATTGAATGTGTCGTAGACCGTCTAGGTCGACTCTGTTTGTCCCCCTCCCATGGGGACAGTTAGCTTAACCTTGCTCCCAGTAATCTTGAAACCCTTGCCTCCTTTGCGGTCCCCTCAAGCACTTCCTTAGTCGCTGTTGCTGCACGTTTCTGGTATGCTGATTGGATTTTGTCTCCCCCTAAACCGGCAAAACCACAAGGACACAACAGTTGTTGCTTGTCCCTCCACCTTCTAGGGTACACATCCTTGTGTTCCCAACACCCGGCCAGCTAGTCACCTTGCTTCCACTACATCGATACCCCTACCTCCATCGCGCACCCCTAAATCAGCCCCCCATACAAGTTATAGTCAGTGGAACCCCCACTCCTGTCTGCATCCCCTGACTGCGAACTGTCCAATCTCCCACATGGATCGGTGGAGGCCTCAAACTCTGTGACTGTGTCTGTGTCTCAGCCCCGTCTTATCCTAATAGTGCTCTGCTCCTCCTCCGGTACCCAGCATGACCAGAACATGTTCACCACATCCAGCTTGCAGAACCACATTATGTGCAAATTGCGCGCCGCCTCCCGGAATGTGTCCCCCAGGTTCTCGAGGGTAGGCTGCTTGATACGTTGTCCCAATGCCGCACATCGTGCGTTCAGCGGCACCATATTTATAATCATCGCCCCTTTGGAGGCTGACTTGTATTTGGTGAAGGCTTTCACAGCCGACCTTCTGCCGTCTTGAACTCAGTCGATCAGCCCGTCTGCGTGCAATGCACCGGGCATTGTGGAGAGGGAGCCGCAGACGGACGTGGCAGCCCTCACACTAGCAGTGGCAGAGAAGCTGGCCAGCAAGAAGGGGAGGGCCAGGACGATCCAAGGCCTACTACGAGACCTGGCGGTGTTCGTACGGGAGCGGAGCGACGACGGCGGCATACAGAGAACGGCCGAGGAAAATTACGTCACGGTGCAGGCCGGACGGGATGACGATGGAGCCATGGGATGTGTCCCCGACCGGGGACATCGGCCTGACAGGGGACAGGATGGCAACCCAGAGAGGGGCACGTTGACTGTGGAGACGGCGAGCAAAGGCCTTGGGCTGGCTGGTAAGGTGTAGTTACCGCGTGAGATGTGGGACGGACTCAGGCCCTGCAACCCGGCGGAGGCACACGAGGGCGCAACGGAACAGAGGGCTAGCAGAGACATCAAGCTTGCGGCAATGGCAGGTGCACAGGGCACCACACCTGGAACCACTTCCCCCTCTGAGGCGCGGTGACCACATATCCCCAGTGTGGGGCCGCGTCCTCCTCAGGCCCTCCGGGCACATCCATGTCGATGTACATCCTTCCGTCCGTCTCCCCGGCCTCTACTGCTCGACGTTTTTTTGGGCTTCCTTCCTGCACCGGGTCTCTTTGGTCGGCTCCTCGCTTTCCCAATGTCACTGGCCCAGATCCACGTGCCGTCGATTTGGGTTGAGAGCAATCAGTAGAGCATGACGCTTCACTGGCGGTCCCCTCTAGCTCTGTCTCCGCATCGTCCTAGCTGGCCGCCATCGAGCATCGGTCTCGTTCACTGTCGATTTCTTCGGCGACCTGCGGGGCCCCTTCGTCTGGTCCCGCTGCCGGAGCGGCCTTGTCTTTGTCTTGGGGCCCATCTCCCCGCTGATGTCCTCCTGCATGCTCTGCCGCAGCCACGTGCTCGTCATGCTCCTCCCCGCCCTCTGCTGCGGCCTCCGTATTGGCGCCTGCTGCGCAGTTGTCGTCTCCGCCGCTATCCTCCTTGTCAGGCCCTTGGGTCTCCATCTGCTCGTCCAATGCCGCGTGCTGCTCTCCGCTCTCTCCGTGCTGTGCTCCTGGTCGCTCCTCGGTGCCGTCTTCGTGCCCCACTCCCGCTCCCGTGGAAGCCACTGGACCAGGCTCCACCCCGGGTTCTAGGGCCACCACACCGTCCTTGCTCGTGTGGCTAGCCCCCTCGCTCTCGTTCTCGGAGGCTTTGGATCGCGCCGTACCTCCAATTGCTGGCCGTTCTTCATCATCTTCCATGTCATCGTTGTCCGACTCGCTATCCACCTCCTGTGGGGTGACGAGCCGCGTGAACTTCTGCACTGTGGGGGGCTGCTTGGCTGGTTTCCTGCCTGCCTCCCACGCGAAGGCATCCAAGCCACAGATCCCAAACCGGCATCCACTCCCACTCGCAATCTCTGGTGAAATGACCAGTGTTCCCCGTGGGCCGTGGCAGCACCCTGGCGGGCATCTTCCATGCTGGCGTGTGTGCAGCGTATCTGGCCGCTAGTCGCGGTGTACGCCATTGTGCGCATGTAGTGAGGGCGTGCAAGGATCCGCCCAGCGCCCTGAA
The DNA here is from genome assembly GCA_964036045.1 of Eutreptiella sp. 'Long Island Sound 2002'. Classification (NCBI taxonomy): domain Eukaryota; phylum Euglenozoa; class Euglenophyceae; order Eutreptiales; family Eutreptiaceae; genus Eutreptiella; species Eutreptiella sp. 'Long Island Sound 2002'. The sequence goes on along the minus strand of OZ038392.1, from coordinate 52,939,679 downwards.
GCAGGCCGCCCCCATTCTCTTCCACAGGTGCCATCCTGAGAGGCTGCACCCCGTTCCCTTGAACATCGCCTATTGTAGTTTCCGCAGCGAGTCTGCCCCTCCTGGCAGGAACAGGGCGTCATCATGATGGTGGGGCCGTCGGTGTTGGAATAACCACTCGCGCCACTGGTCCCAGAATGGCGGGATGAGCTTGCCGCACCTTTCTTTGGCCACTTTGTAGTCGAAGAACACCATCCAGTTCTTGTGCCCCAGCCACCCCCACCGCAGGACCGCCACATCCGACACTCTAAGGCACAGGGTGAATGCCATTCCGACCGCAAAGAACACCCTGGCCCACGACCAGTGTACCCTATGTTCCGCTAGGGTCTAGAAATTTTCCATTGTCGCCCATATTCGTGGTCGGTCTTCTGCTCTGGCCATCTTGCCGATCGCCTGAAGTTGCAGCCTGTGGAGGTCGGTGATGGTGGCTAGGATGAGTTGCAAGCGTTCCAATATCCCGATGCCCGCCACCAGATTCTTGGCCGCCGATACCCCTCTCTTGCGCAGTGCCAATTCCCCGAAGCGCCGCTCGATGGCCTGTGCCAGTGTGACATTGGTGGCACATCCTCAGAGCGCCCCCCGTACTTGCTGCATGTATGTCTTGGACGAGCTGGCCTCAACTCCTCTGATGGCCATCCTTGTGCCCACGGTACCCCACTCCTCTGTTCTGGTGTGCATGACTGCGTCGTGGGCTTCGCATACCATGCCGACCGTGGTGACCTCGTGGGCATCCTGCAAGGGACGGGGGTACCAGCGCCCGGAACCGCGGGGGCGCCAATCGGCAAAGTGGTCAGGGCGCCAGGCGGACAAGCCGTCATCGGAGCCCCACAAAGGGGGGGGGGGGGGGCAATGCTACTCGTGCGGACAACTTGGGCACTAGGCACGATAGTGCCCGTAGGCGGCCGTCACGGGCACGTTACATCAACCGCACGTGCAGGCCAAGATATCCCAGGTGGGGGATTAGACCATCCAGTAATAAGGGGTGGACATTTGAGTTGAACGGCCTCCCAACCGCGAACTGTGGATGCTGCGGGCAGCCATTGGGAAATGTTCCCATGTGGGGCTTAGGGGCGAGTATCGCTCTTGCCGGCTGCTGCGGCAGACGCGCGGGTAAGTGACTAAGCGGGGGCCGCGGGACAGGAAGGATCGGATGACACAGTCCTCCGCATGCTCCAGGGCATGCTCCAGTCGAGAGCGATGAACCCGGGATCCCAGCAATGACATGATGCCCGCGGGGGCCCATAGGCCACAGTGGGCATGTGCGAGGTACTTCCTTGGCGTTTGTTTCTAAGCTCCTCGTGCACCACCGTCCATATGGCATTGGCCAGCTCGTGCGCATCCTAGCTGGTGTCCGTCGCAGAGTATGCCTTCAGCGCCACCGCCAGTGTTAGGCTCTCCGCGATGAGGCGCTCCAGCTGCTGCCTGGTCAGTCGCAGTATGGCGGCTGCCCTCAACCTCTCGTTCTAGAGCTTCGTCGCTGCCAGCATCTGCACTAGTTCAGCCACTTCCTGCGCACTCAGACCCTGCATCGCCGGCGACGGCGGGTGGCTGGTCTCAGCTCCCGCGTTTACCACATCGTTCTCCGCTGCCCCTGCAGGCATGAACCTTTTTCCCGCATAGTCCGCCACTAGCTCCTTCCATACCGCGTAGCATCGCACCGCCGCTAGGAACATTTTCTGGTCCATGTGGCCCAGCCCCATGGTGTTGGCAAAATCTGTGACCGTGTCTGCCCCCACCGCGAGCTCAACGATACGTTCCCGTTCCTGCAGCAGCCACTCTCCTTTGCTCCTCTGGAAGGTAGGCTGCTTCTGTATGGTTTCGAATGGTCCCATGCACCACATCCGGTACTTTAGAGACTTGTGCTCGACGTCCTGTGGGTGCACCACTGTGGTTGAGTCATGTTCCATCAACTGTTCAGTCATATACATAGTGGTGCCGCGTTGCGGTCTCTCAAAAATATAAAAAATAAAAATTAACTTTACACTGCACTCAAGCAGTGAGACATCACACTGGGAGTTTCACTGCTTCATCTCGAGGTGCTTCGAAGTGCGCCTTGAAGCACCTCGAAATGAATATAGGTGGTCCTTTCCAGTACATAGGGTATGTCTCTTACAACCATATCCTTTGGAGCCATCTTAAGGAACCTTCCTGTTGCACGGTCGTATTGGGACCGATTCACTTCCTCCCAAGCCACCACCAAGTCCAACACATGCCATGGATCAATGCCCAACTCCAACTGCGCATGTAACGCTAGCTGTGGTGGATGTCGGGCAATAATTGAGGCACGTAAGACCACTACGGAACGTTGCTGCTCATGGTTGTGTCCAACGACCAACGACTGGTTACACGTTGCTTTTTGGTTTGAAAGCGCCGTCCAACGACCAACCGCTGATTGCATGGCAAAACATTGCTGGTTCTTCGGCACGGGGGTACCGTTGGGGGCCAAACACTTTGTGTGACATCTGTTGCCCGCTCATTCAAGCCATCGTGCATCCAAGAGGCTTGGTGGACACTGCTACTTGTGTCCTGCTCTGTGACAAACTCCCTTGCAAGAACTGTTTGACATGTCAGGGATATCCTCGGGCTGGAGGCGTCTAGTTTGCTCTTTGGCTTTCACCACCAGTATGGGTCCAGCGGATGCACACGGAGCTTTTCAATCACCCACGGGTCCTCCTAGGAGGATTTCCTGATTTTTCCACTTGATGTCCCTTTCTTGAAGCTCTCAAACGGTAATGTGACCACATTACCGAAGGGGTAGAGACCCCCACAGGTGAGAAATTCTGTTGAGCGAGTTTTGTATGTCAGTGTTGTACATGATTTGATTGGCGGTTTTCAGGATTGTATGGCAATTTCTCCGGGTTACAAAAAAGAGTGCAACATGTGATTTGACATGTGCACAAAAATCTAGGCTTCCTCACAACTGTGTGGCAGTAGTATGGGCCTAGCAAACAATCAGTACTCCAAATTTGGCGGCCAGGCATAGCTGGTGCACTTATCATGGTTACGAAATCATGGGGGATGGCATACCCAGTCCTTGCATGCCCCCCTTGACACCTGCACCAAAAATTGTTTATGGTATCGATTGCACCGTACTCAAAATGCTCAAGATTTAATGTGGAATTCAAAGATGAACAAAAAAATCCCCATGTAGACAAACTTATGTAGGCCAACACCTCCACTGCAAGGAGTGTGTGCAGGGACATGGAAGATATTTCTATGGCCAGTGGATGCGGTTTTTATGGAGACCATGTGATGTGCCCCAACCAGATAGCACACATGCCTTGGTTACTTTGATGTTGTTTGTCCCAGTCAAGCAGCCAAATTTCCCCTTTTTGGCAAAGAAACTCGCCAATACCCCCTGGCCAAACCGATGGCCCATTGTGCACTACGACAAAAAATTGGAACAGCCTAGCAAAAGTGCTCATTAATGGATCAGCCCTCCTTCAGTAGTTGCCTGGCACCGTTAGGCTTGCATAGACCGATGCCTAAAGGTCCACAAGGTTGAGCGCAAATATTCTCTGGGGGGGGGGGGGGGGTCGCAGATTGGGGGTGGGGGGGGGGGGTGTTTAAGCGCACCTGGTGGTCAGTTCCAGCCACTACACAGCATGGCCCACCCCTTCGCCCCTGCTGCCTGCCTGCCTGCCTGCCTGCCTGTCTCCCTCACTACATGCATATATGGAGGGATGCTGCCATCCCTCATGTGTTTTGCAGATGAGTCAGAAGACCAGCAGAGGGGAGAGGCTTCGGACACACAGGGCAGAAGCTCCTCCTCAAACTGGTTCAACTGTGCTGCAACCCTCTAGCTGGGCCAGGAATGCATTAAAGAGGGGGCAGGTAAACCTGCCCTCCTTCCATGACGAGCCTGCAACACAGCCATTCTATCCCCATCCTCAACCGACTCGCCATCGGCAGCTGTAACCGACAACAACGGCTCCGAACCGTTTGGCCAACCCCTGTCAACCGTCTTCCTGACTGCCCCTGACACCCCCTTGGGATCCGCATCCATCGGGGAATGCGAGTGGTGTAGTGAATGGTGCATATGGGTGCTACTGGGCAAGCGGCAGCATCTTTGCTGCGATGTCGATGCTGGGAATGGTAAGAAATCGGGTACAAGGAGATGTATGGTCGGGTGTAAAGGCGGGGGCTATGGTGCCACACTTGGCTCCAACATCCCACAGCAGACCCGCTCCCCTCGATGGGCCATTCTCAGGCCTTCAGGGACGCAGGGACCTATCAGCCCCTCAGCCCCCACCCCCCGCACACACACACACACACACACACACACACACACACACACACACACACACACACACACACACACACTTCATTGCGTCCAAAACAGAAGTGTAAAAGAGAAAATTTCTCACTCCAGAACAGAACACACACACACACACACACACACACACACATTACAGAAAAGGATTCTTGGCATCAGAACGTTGAGGGCAGTCCCGGGATTGACCGCCGGACCCCTGTTGATTCAGTGGATTCAGTGCCACCACCGTCGACAAAGCGCAATCACACCTCCCAACATCTTTGGCTGTTCTTGGTGAACTGGACATACCTTGAGCCCAAACGTCGGCGGTTGGAGGGTAACCAACGGCGGTTGGAGGGTAAATCACAACGGTTGAAGGTCGACGGTTGAAAAAGAAAAAAAGGAAAAAAAACTTGTCCGATGAAAAATATCCTGCGTCAGCAGCTTCGGGTCCCATTCTGGTTGGATATCTGCTCGGCTTTGTGCTTTGGCTTTGTGGCATCACTGCCCCGTGGCGCCCACTCCCCTGGCGGTGCACCATCAGGCCTCACATACCACCCCAAACCAGGGCTGTGAGGGTCGGAGGGTGCTCACCACCACTGATGATGCGGGATGCACACACAGGGCCAGGGGATTCTGGATCCCCAGCACTACCCAACAGCGATGCACTGCATTTGTCAGCCATTTTGCGTGATTGTTTACGGTGCCAAATTCTTCAGCTGGAGGTGGCACCTGGTTGATGCTTCTAAAGCTTCTTCCGCTGCCCCTCCCTGAACTCAGACTGCCGTACACAGGGGACCTGTCTCCTGTCTCGTCGCAGGTGCACAACACACATCACACAGCACGCGTTCAGACACACAGCCCTCCCGTTTTGCATTACCCGTATGCAAGGCATCCCGGCCATTGCCATTTGGTAACAGCGCCTTCGACACACACGAAGAGAACCGCGAAAACAAGAACAGAGCAAGAAAAGCGGTGAAAGAAAACTCCTCAGGAACAGCGGAGCACACACACACACACAAACACACACACACACACACGTTGGGGATCACCAAACAAAAGAGCAAAATCGCAAGACGCAGTTGTAGAGGACCCCTCAGAAGCTGCAGAGCAGCCCTAGACGTCTATCATTCTGCTGAACAGCGAGCATATGGGGAGGGCGGGGAACTTCGCGCCAAGTCAAATTCGTGGTGGTACATTTCGCTGTGGGAAATTTCGCGGAGCCCCCTGGAGTCAAAGTTTGACCCCCCGCCAGAGTCCACAGTGTGTGCTGCTAGTGTGCGAGAAATTTGCAGAGAACCCTGAATTTCGTGTGGGAAATTTCACGGTCAATTTGAAAAAATTTTTAATCAAATCGGCCGGTTCAGAAAGTGCCAGGGCCCGTAGGCCAGAGTGCAGAGTTTCTTGCTAAATACAGATTTCGGCAGTGCCAGGGTAAGCACGCGGGTCTCAGCTCCGGGCTGGACCCCCGTGGGTTCCCTAAGGCTGGTTCTGTTACGCTGGTGTGTGATGTGTTGCCGTGTTGTGTTCGCCTGGGTCCATGAGTGGTAACTCCCATTCTGTTAGGTCCCAGTGTGGTTTGTGCCGTTTGGGTAATGGGAGTAGTGGGATTTCCCACAATGTGGGGTCCCACTCTTCCCTTGGTCGCTTGCGCGTGAAGTATAGTTGTCGGCGTATGGGCAGTGTTGCTGTTGTGTATAGTTCCTGTTTTGTCCTGTATGCCTTTTGTTCCAGGAGTAGGCGCTGGTGCCAGAGTTTCAGCGGTCGGTAAAACCACTGTAAGTGTCGATGGTGTGTTTCTTGTAGTTGGTGGTAGTACTGTATGTGTATCGTACAGCGTCGTGTGAGGCGTAAGTAGTTGAACCCGTCCTCGTATAGCTGGCGGGCTGTTTGTTTTGCGACATCATATGTGTGAACGACGTCCGTGCAGTATTGTATATATTGGTGTTCCGTCCGCGGTTTGCGAAGGTGGTCCTGTGCTAACGATGCTTGCAGTGCGTGGTACTTCCGTTTTGCAGTGATCGCGGAGTCGTACATATCCCGTAGGTTGCGTATGTGGTGCATTGTCTGTTCGTACACATGTGTCTGGTTATACATGTTGGTGACCAGGCGTAAATGCCTCATGGTGAGGTTTTCCAGGTTTGTGAGATGTTGTGTTGCTTGTGCAAGTAATGTGTCGTGGTGTCGTGCGCGTTTGTTTGCGGTTGGTGGTGGTGGGTTTGTGTGCATGACGTTTCTCGTGAACCATTGAACCGCACCGTCGTCGTTGGCTTGGCGGGCTTCGTGGAGCCATAGGTCGACGTCTATGATTGGTGCCTCGTCATTGGGTATTCGTTTTCGTTTTTGTGTTCCCGTGGGTGCTCCCACATGGTCGCGCAAGTTTTGGGGAGTTTCACGTGGCGTGTACTGTGTGCCTGTGAATCTGGTGATCCACAGTGTGGAGGGCCCTAGGTCTGGTGTTGGGTCTGCCAGTTGGCGGCGTAGTTCGTGCACGCCCTGTAGCGCCCGGAATTGGAACAGCCCCACCACTGAGCGGAACTTGTGTCGTTCCTGTTGTAGAAAAATACCCACGAGGGTGTGTGGGATGAGGAGGCGCGCGCAGAGCCACCGTTAGTGGTGTGTTGCTGTGCGCAGCCACTCTTGGGCGTGGTGGGACCAGTCGTTCCACCATGTCACCCAGTCCGTCCAGAACATGGACCATGTCGGGCAGTAGGCTAGCCGCATTTGTACGGACCCCCCATGTTGGGTTCCACATGTGCCGCACGGGGTGGGGATGCGTTCCCATGGTGCCCCGTGTCCCCACCAGCGTACCTGTCCCCAAAGCCACGGGATCCACGCGTTCCGTCGGTAGTGTTTTAGAGGTTTCCAGCTGATCCAGTGTACTTCTGCCGTGAGTTTCTGGCGGCGCAGTTGCATGATCCATGATTTGGCGGGTGTTGGCATGATATGTCCGTGGAGGAGTATGTCGTGTGGTTTGGGTGGTGGCAGCTCCATGGGCACGTTGTCCCCCATGTTCGCCAGTGTGTCCGAGTCGTTGTTGCCTATTATATCCTGGTATTCGCGGTATGTGGTGGCCTGTTTTAACTCTCGATGTCCGGGTGTCCAACGGACGGTCAAACCCTTGGAGGTGACGTTGGCAAATCCTGGGTCGCGGTAGTCCTGGTCTTTTACTGTTCCCTTGCGAGGGGTTGGGGTGGCTTTCACCACTCCCTGCAGGGATTCTACTATTTCCGTGATTGGCCTGAAAAAACCCTTCCGTGATTTTCCGTGATTTTCCGTGATTTTCCGTGATTTTCTGTGGTATTTCCGTGATATTTCCGTGATTTTCTGTGGTGTTTCCGTGGTACAAAAATGTTCCTTATGCATCCGCTTTGCCTCACCTGGACACCCACAAGAGACGAAACAAAGCACAAGACATTTGGGGGCGGTCTACTGCCATTTTGCGAACCGTTCTTCAGTATCACCATTGCAAAACATGGTGACGCAGGCCTCACGCAGGTCCTTGCCCATGCGCTACCTATTTTTAACATCAACCAGTCCAGCCAGACTAAATGACCGCACTCTAACACTTAGCAACCAGGAACAACAATAGCAAACAACAGGAACTTTCATTTCCGTTTCCGTGATTTTCCGTGATTTTCCGTGGCGACCAGGAACAACAATAGCAAACAATAGGAACTTCAATTTCCGTTTCCGTGATTTTCCGTGATTTCCGTGATTTTCAACGTTGGCCGATTTCCGTGATTTTCTGTGATTTTCTTGCCACGGAAATACCAGAATCCCTAGTCCCTGGTTATCGAGGATGATTTCATCCCCAGGCTGTGCCAGGTTTGAAGCCACAGCGCAGGCCATTGTTTCTGCCCTGTACACCTGTTGTGGTCCGTGCACGCGGAAGGCTGCCCTGAACTCACCGTTGCTGATACCTCCTCCAGCCCGTCCATGTCTTTCGGAACCGTCTGTGTACCACCGTGAGGTGTTGGGGTGTCCGGTGTAGTATACCGTAACGCCCAGTACGTTTTGGGTGTGGGGCAGTTGTGTCGTGACTTTTTGTGTTTCTTCGGGTAGTGGTTCGTCCGGTTGTGTTATGCTGTCATACGATAGTCGATGGGTAGCTACCTGTAGCGTGCCCGCCTGTTGCTCGGGGTCCTCTTCCGAGCTTTCAGAGTCATATAGCCCTTCGGATAGGGGGCGGTGGATCCGGGGGCGGGATATGCGTTGTCCTGCAGTGCCCCCCAGGGCACGGACAGCGTCCAAGTATTTGTATTGCGTAGCGGAGAGTTGCTGTTCGGATGGGCCGACGTTTCGTATTTCCTGCTGACCTATGGAGATCCATCTGGTGATAAAGGCCCACCAGATTTGTCGCAGTCCTAGTCCCCCGTCACGTAGGTCGGTTGTGATGCGGTGGCGGTTCATTCGCTGCTCAATACCTGGGGTGCTACGCAGGTAATCCACAAGGATGTCATCCCAATTAGCCATCCGCTGTCTGTTCCCCAGGAACAGTCCGCGGTAAGTCCAATGGGGGATGAGTACCGAGTTTATAATGGTTACCTTCTCAAACCCATTCAAGGGGAGGGTTTTGTAGGCGGCCAGGTCATGATGCAACTGGGTGGTAACCAGTTCCCATGCGTGTTCCTCATGTGAGGGGTGGGCGAGTACATGCCCCAAGTAGGTCAGGATGGGTGGTCTTACGTCAAGGCGTTGGCCTTGCCATGTTATGGTGGTGGGGGCGCAGTGGCGTCCCCATGCGTAGATTTCTGTCTTGTCGGCGTTGAAACGTAGGCCCATGCGGTGGGCTACGTGATGTAGGTTGTCTAGGGTTGTCAGTAGGGTTGTCGTGTCGGGGGCTCTGACGGCGATGTCGTCGACAAAAACATAGAGGTTGGCGTCTGGTTGCCTGTCGAGGGTTTCCCGCAGGAGGACGTCGTGGTACAGGAGGAATAGCGTCGGGGACAGGGGGCATCCCTCCTTCATGCCGCGCTTAGGGTGTATGCGCAGTTCACGTCCGTGCAAGTGTAGTGTGGCGGGGGTGTAGTCGTATATTTCAGTGACCATCCTGACGATGGGCTCTGGGCGTCCGCCTGCCGGATAATGTCCGTTATCATAGAACGGGGTACCGAGGGAAAGGCTTTTGCCACGTCCAGGAGGGCGACATGGGCATCGGCCTTGTGCACGTCGTTGACCAGCTGAGCAGCCGGTGTCGTGGTGTTCCGTCCGCTAATTGCTCCGTGCTAGATGGGTAATAAGCCAGGTGTCATGGACTGTATGATCCGTTTCAGTATTAAACGCGTCAATATGCCGTAGACGGCAGTGGACACGTAGATTTCATGGTCAATTTGAAACGTGAAATTTCCCACGCGAAATTAAAGTGCCACGAAATTTCGCCCCCCCCCCCCCCCCCCTGTATTGTGCAGTTCTGACCAAAATGCAGATGAGCGCAGAGTTCAGGTTTGCAACCCACACCCACCCCTGGCAGAGCAAAGTGATCCATGACAGAGCCCGCGTTTCATTAGCCCACTGTGCTGGGTGCAACTAGCCAACCATCCAACCACACACACACACACACACAGAGAGAGAGAGAGAGAGAGAGAGAGAGAGAGAGAGAGAGAGAGAGGCAGCACCACATACACGCAGACGCAGCAAGGCACAGCCTCACCCATTTGGGGTCCTGGGAAGAGCCCTGCCACACAGTAAAACCCGGACGGAGCACACCTTTCCAGGTCTGTCCCAGGTCTGTCCCAAACTCTAGGGCGGCGGGGGGGGGGAATGGCCTGGACTGCAGTAGACTTCACATCACCCATTCCCCACTTCCATCATGTTCCAGAGGGAGAGGGTTTTGGGGGTTACGTGCTGCGGGTTTCTGTATTCCCTCGGCATAGGGGCATAATGTTCTAGGGGCATAGTCTTCAGGGGGCATAAAGATCCGAGGGCAGACTGGTTAGCGTTCTGGGCGTACAGTGTTCTGGGGCCATTGTGGGGACCAGGGCCCTGGGCGTAGTTCTGGAGTACAATCAAATAGTCAGCAGTCCCTGAAAAGATCATGTGGCTGTTGTTTTAATATTTTAGGGGAGAGTCTGCACTGTGGATAGGTGCCGCGGTAGTGATCTGCCCTTCCGGCCCAGCATCACCCCTGTCTTGCACGGGGTTTGCCTCCTGACTTTGTCTTGGGGCTGAGGTTGGGTGCTGTGTAGTACAACAGGACGCTCCCCAATTCCAAAAAAAAAAGGAAAATGGGTGATCATACGCTCAGTCATATTCGGGCGGTCACTAACGGTGCTTGAGCGGTGGCCAACGGCAGTTGGTGGGAAACTGACAGCGGTTGAAGGTTCACCGACGGCGGCTGGACGGTAACTGACGGCGGTTGGGGGTCAACCGACACGCACAAAAAAAAAGGAGAAGACAATGTCATGAAGAAGCGCCCTGTAGTACAACCGGTGCCCAGTGCCATCTCTGTTGGGTGACCTGCTTGACGCAGGGGGTGGAGGATGTTCCAGAAAGGCTGTCAGGCCCCCGTCCAGTACACACTGCCCATGTGAACCATTTACCAGCGCGTTTCCCAGCACGTGCACTCGGATGTGTCGACCGGCACACTTACTCAGCGTTTATGGCACCCCCCCCCCCACACCACCTCCCAATGCACACTGACATAGTCTGTGCTTGTCCCAAGGCGCTGGGGAACAGCAGTCGCAGGAGGTGCAAGTGGGACGGCCGTCCCCCCAAGCGCTGCTTCTGCCCCTTGGCGTCCCTGCCGTGCCGGCGCCGGCACTGCTCCGTACTCCGTCATTCCCAATCACAGGGCGCTCACCACCGACACCGAACTGGGGGTGGGGGGGGTGGCCATGAAGCAATGGATACACAGCCACTAAACACCCCCGCGTCGCAGGCCATCCGGTCATTGCATGGCATAGTCCAATGTGCAAGGTTCAGTGATCAGTGTTGAAGTGGGTGTGGGTGGGGCCGGGGGGGGGGGGGGGGCTAAGCGCTCTCCCCACGCCGATGGGCCCCGCAGCGTTCGTTGCGCCCCCGGAAAAGCGTACACACCCACACCCCCCGGCCCACGGTGTGTGTGTGTGTGTGTGTGTGTGTGTGTGTGTGTGTGTCAGCCCGCATCCACTGCGGTGCACAGCGCCGCGTACGCCAGCAGCGCCTGGAAGTGGCACGGCGCCCGCTGCGGCTTGGCCAGGGCCGCAAAGCAGAGGTGGTACAGCTGCTGCGCCACGCCGTGCAGCAGGGGCTGCGTGCCCTGCGGCAGGCCGCCCCCTCGCGGCCCATCCGGCGCCGTGCGCCAGTCGTGCAGCTGCACCACAAGCTCTTCCGGCGGCCCGGAGCCCCCGCCCCCCGCGCCCTCCGGTGCGTCCCGGTCCTGCGCCAGCAGCGGAGGCGCGGCGTACGGCAGCGCGGCGGCCGCCGGCGCGAGCGGGTCCGGCAGCGCCCCGAACGCGGCGCCCGCGTGCGCGCGCGCGGCAGTCCACTGCAGCACCGCCCACTCCAGCACCGGCGCGCGGGCGGGCGCGGGCGGGCGCGCCAGAGCGGCGCACGGCCCGAGGGCGGCGTGGAGCCGCGGCTCGAGGGGGACCGGGGGCGGCCGCAGGGCGGCGGCGGCGCAGCCGGGCCACGGCGCGGGGGGGGCGCAGGGGAACAGCACCACGGCGTCCCCCACGGGGACGTCGGCGCCGGGAAGGCAGGACCGCGCCAGGTCGACCACCTGCCGGCTGGGCCCGGCGGCCGACAGCAGGAGCACGAGATCGAGGCCCCGGGACCTGTGGGACGGGGAGTGAGTGCCGAGAGAGGGGGCGAGACTGCCGGGCCCCGGTGCACCAGCACATCAACGCGGCACCGGCTCGTCAGTAACTGCTGTCGGTTACAGGGCAACAGCCGTCGGTTGACCATCAAAGTCGGTTCAGCACGAGCAGTACTCGGCGCTAACACCCGCCGTGGCAGGTTGGCAGGTGTCGGCAGGTGTCAGGCAGTTTGACAGATGCACGCCCCCCCCCCGTCCTAACACGGGCTTCTGGTTCAGGGCCTGTTTGCACAGGCCCGAGTTACCGCGCGGCACGTACCACGGAACACATGTTGCAGCGATAAGCCAACCTATCCCTTCATGACTGCAAAAAGGGGGGTCAACAGGCCAGCACACCCCCACTACACAAAGGCACATGGCAGTGCAGCAACACATACACTTTGACACCCACGTTGACCCTTCCTGCAGCCTGCACAAAGCTGCAAACCACAGTCCCCATTGGATTGAAACTGCGACGATGATGGTTCCAATAAAAAAAACCCCCCACAAGTGCAGAAACACGGGGTCGCCGGGCACCAGACCCCTGCATGCACATACACCACACAGCCTCGGAGATGTCCGCACAAGTCCCGGCAGGTGTCGGCAGGTGTCAAACATATTTGTGGCAGGTGGCCACAGGGGTCTGCGAACATTGGGGCAGGTGAGCACCAAGTACGGCGCCAACCGCCGTTAGTTAGACTCCGCCGGTAGACTCAGGTCGTCCTTGGAAAAGGAACAAAACATGGCATCCGTAAAGGACAGCCCCGCCGTTGAGGGCTGTGGTATTCTCACACCCTCTTTGGCAATACCTCTGCAGCCCACCTCCCGCCCCCCCTGCCCGCTCCCTCCTTTCATCACCCCCCACCTACTTCAGCACACCTACTATTCTCATTCTCTCCGCCAACACCACCCATCAGTCCTCCTCCAGCCCCCCCACCCCACCCCACCCCCCTGCGGCTGTAGACGGCTGCATTGATTTGCGAGGTCGGAGGTTGCAGAGGGGATTGATGGAGAATGGCGAGGATTCTGCAGAGGTGCAGGGTGTGTGTCTGTGTGGGAGGGTGGGTCGTGGGGGTGGAGCATGGCCATGGAGGGCTGCCTATGGCTTGAGAGGCCTGTGCAGGGCTGAGAGGGCTATGGAGGTTTCAAGAGGTTTGTGAGAGGGACCGGCAGAGAATTTTGCAGAGGCACGGGTTTGGGTCCGGGGGTCAAATTGTTTTTCGTCTTTTTCATCCATATTTGAATTCGCTACAAGAATCTGAGCATTTTGAGTGGGATTACCCCTCGCTGTGGGCCCCCCAAAATTTTCCAGCGCCTTCGGCACCGAAATCGCCACTTTCACTTACACGCCGACCACATCATTTTGGGTCTGCAGGGGTGGGCGGGGTAAGGGCAGGGGTGGAGTCCCCCCTCCCCCCTTCCTTTGGTGTCGGGTCCCACAAACCAGCATCCCCTGTGGGGGGATTGTGAAAGGGATGTGGAGGGGTGCGGAGGGGTGCGGAGGGTTGTGGATGGGTGTGGATGGATGGAGGTGTATGGGGGGGGAGGGGGGGGAAAGGGGTGTAGAGGACTGTGGAGGGTTGTGGAGGGATGTGGAGGAGTGCAAAGGGGGTGTGGAGGGGTGACACTGTGCAGGGGTCCTTCAGCTTCAGGGGTGGTCCGGGCGGTTGGCAGAACCCCGGATCTTGTTTACTGACTTTTCCCACGGACCCGGAACACGGTGCAAGGGCTGTGGAGCACTGAGGCGGCACCTGCGGGCAGCGGCCTCACAGGTCGTCTGCCAGTCCTGCAGCTCCTCCCGCAGCAACGCCGGCGCCAGGGCCGTGACCACCAGGTGGCAGGCCGGGGCGGTGGCCGAGGAGGGGCCCTGGTGTGCCCGGGCGGCACTGAGCCACTGGGCCATGCGGGTGGAGATGTCCAGAAGCCCCGCGAAGGCGCTTCGGCGCTGCGGGGCCCGTTCATCTCCGGCGGTGCCTAGCGACCAGCGCTCGAAGTGGCTCAGCTGGGCCTGAGACACACGGCCGCAGCAGAGGAAAGAGCAGACCACTGGCAGAGGTCCACTGTTGAGAGGGGGGCAGGCTAACATTAGAAGAGCGGGGGGGGGGGTCTGGGACCCAAAATTTTGTGTACCAAAAATGGCCTGACCAGATTTTCCCGGTTGTAAATTTCGCCTTTTCCCACTGTGGTCACTTTGGTTCGGGGGGGGGGGGGGGGGCTCCTATGTTTGTCAGCCGTTCCTATGTTAGCCTGGAGGGGAGTGAATTGTGTGGAACAAAACGTTCAACATGTGGTTTGGATGATCGTATCCATTGGCGGAAAACCAACAAGACAAAAAGCATCCAAGGATGTAGAAAATTCCGCAGGACATGGGGAAAGGGACAACCCCCTCTCTGCTCAGGAGGTAAGTTTGGGTGTGCAGTGGACATCAGGTTTTTCCGGATTGGGAACACTGGGCACTGTGTCGTACGACTGGCCCAGTGCCATGTCTTTATGTGAGCAGCTTGTGTTGGTCGGGAGGGGGCAGGGGTGGGGGGCAGTGGGGGATGGGCAGGGGCAGGGGATGGTTCTGGTTCTGGTTCTGCGTGATCCGCCCCAGGCGACGGCAAGGCCGAAGGGGGGCCTCCAGAAAATAGGAGGACCCCAACCGTCCAAAGGGCGGCTTACTCGGTCCCGCCATGGTGGATCGAAGCGGGAGGCAGGTGACTGCACCTGTCGCCATTGAGGGCTGCCGCCGACCTTGAGGGGTGCGTGTTGGGCGCAAGAAGGTCTCAAAGCGCTCTACACATGCACGTCTTGGTATGCATATGCAGCAATGTCCGGCAGTTCCACAATATCATTGGTATGATACACGTGTGCTACCATACAACTGTCTGCACCTGATGACCTTTGTTTTGTCAACACGACTGTGTTTGTATGCGTGTTGGGAGGGGGGGGGGGGGGGCTCCGCTGCGGGTGCGTGGTCTTTGTGGTTGAGGCGCGCCCGGGGCCTCTGGTGGCGTGTCGGCGCCGGCCCCGGCCGCATTGTGGGGTGTGCTGGGCCGGCGCGGCGAGGCGCCGCAAGGCATGACGGGGTCCATGGAGTGCCACTGCTCCACGCCTTACCCCAACATGTTTCTCCCTCCGAAAAAAAAGTATTTTAGGATGTTACCATTCTGCGTTGCAGGTGGCGGGTCGGTTTGTCTAGGGTCGGTTTCATGGCTACGTGTTGGCCCAGGGGGCGTTTGCCTATCGGCATACTGCTTGACGGCTGTTTGTTGTTTGTCCCCCGGCGCCGCTCTGCGGCGCGGAGCGAGGGCATGCAGGCAACAGGGCAGAGAAACGGAGGGGTGAAGTCTTCACGTGTTGTAGTCGGGAAGGCTTGGCCAGCCGTGTAAGTTCTCATGGGTTCCATTAGGTGTGCCGGAACCCGCTCCAGCACGGAAGGGTTGGCCAAGAGGACAAGGCAGCCAATGTCCGGGACCCGGGCAGCCACGCCGCAGACTGTCGTTTCAGAGTCGTGAATGGCCCTGACGACGAACGTCGGTGGCACGTCGGCTGGGGGTCTGGTGGTAGTGGGATGTAGGGGATGCGCGTGGTGCGCAGGTGCCAGGTTGGGCAGCAGCGGAGTACCCACCCCGGGAAGACGCTTTCTCGGAGGCTTTGCGTCGGGGCCCCAGGCGGCACCCGCATAGAACCGGAGGGCACCACAGGTGCGGGGGGCCAGAGCTGGGGGGCCTCATCGAGAACTTGACGAAGGGATGGGGGGGGCAGGGACAGGTCCTCGTGCTGCGCTGAGGCGACGGCCGACCTCTGGGCTGCATTCACGGGGGGGTGTCTAGGGTCTGGGCTGGAGACTCGCCACTCACCGGTTAGGCGGAGGATAAGGTGATTGGGGGGGGGGGGGGGGTTGGGCAGGGGCTGGGCTTCAGGGCCTGCAGAGAGGCCTACCAAAGCAGTGGGTGTCTGGACATACACTCCCTGCAGCAAGCAGGAGGCGGGGGTAGGCGCTTGTATGAGGAGCCGAACCTGGGGTGACGTAGTAGGCGCCAAGACAGGTGCAGTAGCTGTAGAAAGAATGGAGGGCAGTGGCGAAGGAGGTGACTGGAGATGTCCAGGGGGCGAGCTGGCAGTAGGGGCAGCGGACACCGCCGTACGCTAGGGGGTGGCGCTGGACTATGAGGAGGCGGTGGAGCATGATCACGTGGACGGATTGCGTTGGCAAGTCGGCAGTCTCAATGGTGGAGACGAGGTGGGCGGAGGACCAGTGTGGGTCTCGCGGGGGGAAATGCAGCTCATAGGCGCCGGAAGTGTGGTGGTGAAGGACGGCTTCTGCAGCCTTGCGCGGGTGGAGTGGGGCAGGGGATGGAGTGCGAGTGTCTGCCCCGCTGCTCCCCATGAGGGAGTACGCACACCGTGCATGCACTGTGCTCGCACCGTGCCAAGTATTTGAGCAATTTCCCTAGCAGATGGTCTACCGGGAGAGGGGTTGTAGATGGTGCTTGAAGCTCTGTAGGCTCTGAAGTGTTACCATTCCCCCTGGTTGGCTCTCAATGGTTGGTTGCCGTTATATCCTGGTGGGCCTTGGATGGTCATTGTGATTTCCTGACGTGCCCATGTGGACTCCAATTCGATGTGCTGGTGCCCGTGGGTGATGGACAATGCGCCCATTGTGCGTGCACCGTGCCCAGTACTCCCTCCATCGCATCACCACTGCCCCCATGGCATCCACTCCCCTGCCAACGCTGGCAGCGGCTCCAGCGGCTTCAGATGCAGCTGTTGTCAGACCATGAACTTTGGAAGGGGGAACACGGGGAGTCACAGGAAGGAGGCTCCTAAGTCTGTGACACGACCCCCCCCTCAAAATTAAAAGTGGCTGAATGCCCCTGTTGGGGGGGGGGGGGGGCTACCAGAGGGCTGTATGCATTGGACATTTTTGTGGTAAGCTGCCAGATGCAGAGGTAAAAAATTCCTCCCCTTGCCTTCAGCACCAATGGTCATGTCAGGCCCAAGCCCAGCCACGCCCACCGACCTTCGGTAACGAAGTATGGCCAGAGGCCAAAAAACTGGAGGGAAGGGGGAGTGAAGCAACCAATACTGAGCTACCGGATGCCCCGTGTCACAGGTCTACCGTCATCGCTAAGCCGAACCAGTGCCGAATATTGCCTCGAGTCCACCCAACAGGCGATTCAATGTTGTGTGGGCTGGTTTAGTCAGATCTCAGGTCACAAGTTTCCCCCGTTTGGAGCCCGGAGACAAAATGGGGCAGGAGGTGGGGCACCAGACCATAGTTTTGGTTTGCGTGCCTTTGGCGGTGCCTATTGGGCTCTCGCCACTGCACATTCTGACCCTCTGTGGGTCCGAACGTGTTTTGGTTGTGTCAAAGAGCCCCTGGATGACTTGTCCTGTTTGACTACTCCGGGGTCTGCTGTCCCAGAGATGGGCTGTTGCCCATCCCGTTGACCAGGTGCATCCAGATACACACTCCGAGTCCATGCCGGGTTTGCCGACCCCAGCACTGACTTGTGCGCGCTGGGGTGTGCATCTGCGGGTAATTTTGCTGACAAGGCCTTCTAACAACCACAATCATTCTTTCCCTGTGCTCCTTTCCTTTGCCTCCTTCTGCGCTCTGCACCATTTTCGGCGAGCGCAGTCTGCCCTGCCCTGTTACCTCCCCTTGTGTTTCCCTTTCCGCCCACTTTCCTCTGGTTTCCTCTGGTTGGTGATGTTGCCTCCTGTGGCACTGACAACCAAAATCAGCCCCAACATCTGAGTCCTGACGGGGCTGCGTCCGCCATCGGTGACCCTGTCCTCCAGTCTCTGATCCACCTGTGGTTCGGTCGCCGCCAACATCAGTGCCCCACCACTCCATAGTCCTACTCGGGGGGTGGGAGGTGGGTTGATGTTTCCGTGAAATCACCTTGAAGAGGGTTGTTAGATCAAGCGCAGGCGTAAGAAAGGGGGAGGGGGCGGTCTGGGGCCCAAAAGATTGTGCGCCAAAAATAGCCCAAATCAATATTTCCTTGGTAAATTTCATTTTTTCCCACTGCGAAATCTGGGTCCAGGGGGGGAGGGTATCCCCCATTGAAGATGACGGTCAGTCCCGCCCACCGCACTCCAACCGTTTTGCAACCGCCAGCACGGCCACTGAAACCGCTCTCCAACCTTTCAAAACCCCCCTTCAGGCTCTTCCCTCCTCAAGCGCAGCCCTGACTGCGCCACCAAATAGGCGCAGTGGCACACCTGGGCATCGGTCCAGGCAGCACAAATGTGGACCTCGGACTGGGGGCCTTGAGTGTACAGCCACGTACAGTGCAGGACCACGTCGTGGCAGCCCGGGAGCAGGGCAGTGGGGTGCAGCACGACGGCCGGTTCCAGCACCGCGCAGGGGGCGGCGGGGAGGGGGGGGGCGCCTCCAGGGGGCAGGTCCTTCGGGCGTGTGGAAGACGCCGCTTGGAAACTGATGGGCGAAGTCTTCGAGGGGGCAACGCCGTCCGTGCCGGCACCTGATTGGGGTGTGCAGTGGCGTGAGGGACGCTGGGGGTGGGGGGTGGGGGGGACTGAGGTGTCATGGGGTATGCAACACCCACAGCGAGAGAAAGGGGGCCTGGTGGGGCGGGATAAGGTTTTGGTGCAGGCGGCGGGGACAGGGGTCGTTTGGGGCCCTGGCGATCTGTCACCCTGAGGTAGGGGTGATGTCTAACCCCCACTTGAGCTCACGGGGCATAGGCGACCCACAAGATGATGGCAGCAGCACAACTAGAACTCCACCTGCTGCGGGGGTTAGATCAGCACTTCACATGACTGAAGGAGGAGGGGGAGAGGGAGGAGGAGGAGGAGGAGCAGTGTGCGGTGATGGGCCATCCGCTTCGCCAAGGGTTGGTGGCGTAGCGAGCCCATGACGAGTGCAAGTACGACAATGACCGTGAGATCCTGCCAGTCCACCATTGTTCGCTCACCCTCACCAGAGGTGCCCCCGACATGGTCCATTAAGAGGATATCAAAGGGCGCCCTCCACATACACACACGTCACACGTCAAGACCTTCCCAGTGATGATTCCCTGGCCACATGTCCAGATTAAGCATATCTCCCCCAGTGTGAAGCGAAGCAAAGTAAGGGCATCCTCCCCAAAAGACCCATTGTACACACACTGCAAGCCTTTGGATCTTCGGACCTGACACTTGGCTTGCCACTCTTTTCCCGAGCCCATTGCTTGCGTAATGCAGACCCTGCAGATCTCTGAGTACGGACATCCTCCCCTCTGTGACGCCCTCTCCAGCACTCTGGAGATCTGGCTTCAGCGCTCTTCGGTGCTGACCTGACTGTGCTCTGTTTTGTTTCGTATGTGTCGCTCCGTGCACCCATGTGACCACAGAGAAGGCAGCCAGTCAAGTTTAAATCCTCCAGTGACACGTGCATCTGAAATGTGCCACTGGTAAAGAGAAGACATATGAACCTTCACTCGCAGTCGGTGCTTAACCAACAAAAAAATTGGCCATTAACGGGTCATTAACCGCCGGCATTTGGCGGTCAAGTACCAGCGATTGGCAGTTATCTGCCAACCCAGAGGGCTGTCCTCCTTAGCGATAATAAAGGAAATCCCGTTGCTAAACGACCCCTGAGTCCACGGCAACGGCTGTTGCATTATACTCACTGACGACAGCCATCCTCCGCTACTCAGGGAACCCCCAGTGACTCTAAAAGTGCACCTGGACTGGTGGCGGGGCGGGGGGGGGGGGGGGTAGAACACCATATGATGTAGGGGGGGGGGGATAATGCGATCGCTGGCCTTCCAAAAAAATGTGACAAAAACAATTATGCCAAATCAAGGCCTTGGGAACCCAGGGTTTGCAAAGCGCACATTGGATATGCCATTCGCTTTTTTTTGTATTTTTCGCATTGTTTCGAATTTTTCAGCCTGGTTTCTTCTTGTGAAGGTCAGGAGGATGTGTTGTCCCATTTTGATTTGCCACCTGTTTGTTTGCCCACAATTTCGACCATTTCATCGAGCCAGGGCCGTGGTCTCTCCTTTGAGAGAGCCATGGTACAGATCCCCCCACCCACCTGATGATGTGCGTGGGTGGGTGAGTGGGTCAGGGTTGACCAGAGTTAATTCAAAGGGCGCGGGGGGGGGGGGGGATACAGGTCAAGACAACTCTGGCTGGTGGCTCATCCAGAGGGGGAGAACAGGCACAGTCACACAAACAAAACTTGCAAAGCCCCTGTCACTCTGTCCCCGCCAGGAGCACCAATCTGGGCCAACAAGGCAAACAACAGACCCCAAGGCAGCTAACATGACAGGGTCTAGTGCGGCGGTGATGCAATCCGCCCCTTCTCCATGCGGGGCTGACCTGCCAGAGTCCTTCTCGCACGCGCTTTGCGAAACATGGCAACCTGCCGTCAGTAGATCAACAACTGCGGGTCAACTACCGAAAGTGAACCATTGACTTGCCATTGGGCACAGCCAGCAGTGGACGCCGGAAGGTCTTAAATGTCTCACACCGCCACGGAGAAGGCAGCCAGTCAAGTTTAAATCCTCCAGTGACACGTGCATCTGAAATGTGCCACTGGTAAAGAGAAGACATATGAACCTTCACTCGCAGTCGGTGCTTAACCAACAAAAAAATTGGCCATTAACGGGTCATTAACCGCCGGCATTTGGCGGTCAAGTACCAGCGATTGGCAGTTGACCGCCGGCGCAGAGGGCTGTCCTTAAGGGGTGGTCCTTAGCGAAAATAAAGGAAATCCCGTTGTTCAACGACCCCTGAGTCCACGGCAACGGCTGTTGCATGAAACCCACAGACGGCAAGGGCCAAGGAACGGAATACTTGACCACAGGGAAGTATTAGAGGGGGGGGGGGGGGCGTAGGACCCAAAAGTTTGTGTACCAAAAATGGCCCAACAAGATTTTCCTAACGGCAAATTTCGTTTTTTCCCACGATGGCCACTTTGGTCTGGAGTGGGGGGGGGGGGGGCAGGAGGCGGGGGTACACCCCCTCCTCCTATTGGGTACAGCCATTCTAATACTTCCCTGCTTGACCATCGTCCTGCACAGGAAAACACACTTTCAATTGTGCACGGGCGCCTGCCCCTACGGCCAGCCCTCCCCCCCATCGCCTGCCAGCCCCCCACTTCACGCACCTGCAGCGGCTGCGGGGGGGCTGGCCCCCGGGGCTGCAGCTGCGGCGGGGGGCATGCGCCGCGTGTGCGTGTTGATGCGGTTGTAAAGGCAGAAGGCCAGGTCGCGCAGGGGGCCCGAGGCCTCGGACACGGGCCGCAGGCTGGCCACCTCCAGAGGGACGGCGCATTGCCGGCGGGACACACGGTCCTCCCACTCCCGATCCAGTTCCTTGAACAAGGGGTGGTCCCGTTTGGCGTTTTGGACCTGCAAATGTGGCAGATGTGGAGGGGTGGGGTGGGGTGAGGTGAGCCCTGCCTGGCTTGCAGAGGTGGAGGGGTGGGAGGGGGTCCGGAACCCAAAAGCTTGTGTACCGAAAACGGCCAAAATCAATTTTTGCTTCAGCAAATCGGGATGATTTCATTTGTCCCACTACAAAATCTGGGTCCGGTGGGGGGGGGGGGGGGGGGGGCTGGAGCACGACAGGCGCTTTGCAGACGCTGATGAGCATCGGATGACTCCATGGCCGACCGAGAGTCCTTTTGGCAGGCGGGCTATTGCCTGCCTTTGCGCGGTTGGTCCACGTTTTGTGGGCCCCCAAATTCGGGGTGGCGTGCTGTGCAGACGGAAGCAAGAACGGAACAGTGTGCACCGTAGCCAGAGCTGTGCTCGAGAGGGGGGGCTGAAGAGAGATCTAAAGAGGCTGCAACAGAGGCTGCTGGCGGCGGGAAAGCGGTGTCAGTACCCGGCGGATGCACGCCGATTGGGAGTGGGGGGCGGACAAAGGCGGTTGCAACACTGATAGTTATCCTCGATAGGGGGGGGTGAAGGGCGGTATAAGACCCCCTTCAAGCGCAGGCCTGGCCGCGGCCGGAAAGTGGTCACAGGGGGATCAGCGGCATATCGCGATGCGTTGTTGACATGGGGGGGCAGCACCAACCAGCAGCCCGATCTACAAAACCAGCAGTGGGAGCAGAGAGGGCGTGCTGAGGCCTACTACACCCATGTGTGGGGCCGGGTACACAAGGGCAAGAGGTATCAATGGTTAGCGTCGCATAGTGGGACCCTGTGACAAAAGGGGGGGGGGGCTGAGCTGCGTGCACCGCAGGGCCCGGGATGCGTTGCAGGGGGAGGAATGCAAAGAGCGGGGGCAAAGACGGTTACTGGCGGTTGGAAAAAGCGGTTGGGAGGCAAGTTCTGGCCAGCACAAGGCCGTTGGAGGGCTGTTAGGGGCGGATAGAAGCGGTTGGGAGGGCTGACTGTTACCCCAAAGAGCAGGTGCGTGTGGAGGGGGGGGGGGGGGGAGAAGTTAGCCTCCCCCCGCTTCGACCGCACGCCTGCTCCTGACGGCCCAATTCAGCGCCCAGCCCCCCATACTTCATTCCACACCTCTTCCACTTCTCGCACCCCTGCCGTAGGTATCGAAAATCAGATGGAGGTCCATTGGGCGAAG
Organism: Eutreptiella sp. 'Long Island Sound 2002'; assembly: GCA_964036045.1. Classification (NCBI taxonomy): domain Eukaryota; phylum Euglenozoa; class Euglenophyceae; order Eutreptiales; family Eutreptiaceae; genus Eutreptiella; species Eutreptiella sp. 'Long Island Sound 2002'. The sequence continues at coordinate 52,917,060 of OZ038392.1, read as the reverse complement.
GGAAACAAAGCACTGAGATGCAGTGCACCAGACGCGTGCCGGACGATGGCAGTGCCCAGCAGCGCGTGCGCGCATTCTCACATGGTGCAGCGGTTCACGCGCGTACCGGACTCACACCAACCACTCATCGGACTCACACCACCCACTCATCGGACGCACACCGCCCACGTACTGGAGGCGTAGCGGGGCAGCACAGTGCCGTGCTAGGGTCCCGTATTGGGGATGGCAGCAGCAATTTCTTTGGACCACCAATCATGTCCAGCAAGGCAGGGCAGGTGGAGTCACCCGCAGTCACCCCGCCCCCCCCCCCCCCCCCGCCCAAACTGGCCCCCCCGCAAAACAGCCGCAGGGCCTGTGTGACCAATCCGCAGAGGGGCATACCTGCGTTCTGCGTGGCTTCACACCCATTGTGGAGCGAGACACTGGCGGGATGGCCCCGGTGCGTGCCTTGCGCCCCTGGGAGTGGCAGACAGCAGCTGGAGCGGACCGAGGCCGAAGGAGGCGGGAAGGGGGGAAGGGGTCTCGATGTCAGAAGAAAACATGCCGGACTGCGGTGCTGCCGACGGTTACTGCCAAACTACAAACAAGCGGCTGATCGGCAAACGGGTAACTCCCAAACGTCACCGGCTGGAGCAGGTGGTGCACCACTCCCATGGCCCCCCACCCTTCCCGCCTCGTGGCACTATGGGGCGAGAAAAACACAACGAAGGTGCAAGCCATGCTTCGCAACGTGGTGTTTGGTCATCGTGGGTGGTCACCATCTCAAAAAATCAGTCGTGTGGAAGTTCTCCAGCCACTAACTGCCATCGGCCAATCGCCGTTGGGCGCTCTCTTCTGGTTTCGCTAAGGACAGCTGGCACTTTGCAATGGGCTCTTCAGCCTCTTGTTGATAGAAGGGAGGCATGGGCTAAATCCAGCATGGGTCACTTGACCCCAACATCCACAACGCAGGGCGTGCAGGCCACAGAGAGGCACTTGCCAATGGAAAGACAGCAGTGAGGCCCTCATTTGCTGGCCCATTGGGAGGACAGCTGGGGCTTTCAGGGCTTCTGATTTATTGTAAGCCCCCACCCTGGGCCTACCTCAGCTTGTTGCCCTGTGACTCTTTACCAAGCCACAGGGACGACACGTTGTGGAGTGCCCGACCTGATCGGGGTCGCTGAGGTGTGACTCCCGACTGCATCACCCGCAGCGCGAGAAAGGAGGATCGGGGGGGTGACAGTGGTGTAGGTTTGCCGGTTGGTGCCTCTGGTGCAATGCACTTGGTTCTGGCTTGTGGAAACGGGCCTCCGGGCTGTGTGCGGTTGTGGGTGTGGGCGTGGGAGGGGACGCGGATATGGTGGCGGGAGGGGGGTGGCCTTTGGCCAAGGCACGCTCGTGGATGGCGGATCCAACTCCAAAGGCTCATTGCATCGCACTCACCACTTGGAGGCGCCAGGTGTGGCGCTAAGAACTGTTTCTGGTACAGGTGCTGGAGCTAGTGCTCCTGCTGGTGCTGGTGGAGCTAGTGGAGCTGGTTGTGCCCAGCACAAGCCTCTGGTATGTCCGCACTCCAGTACACAGTGATGGGGTTCCTCTGCTTGAAGGATGTGGGCGTGCCATCCCCGCAAGCCCACAGCTACATGGGCAGTTGAGATGTACGGGTGTCTGGTTGCTGAACCATGTACATCTCCGCCATGTTTCTTCGGGGACGGACAGGATCGGCAGGTGCCCCAGCGGGCCCTGCTCCTGTTCGCAAAGGCGGGGGTCGCAAGTGTACGTAGGACGACCAGGCACCTATTCAGGCAGGGCTGTGCACTGGCGCTGTGGGCTCTGTCATCCTCGGGTATGGTCGGCGTCCTCGAAAGCACTGCTATCCCACACCGCACCGGCTCGGGTGCCGCAAAGTGCCTGCCATCGACACCGTGGCGCGGCTTCTACGCATGGCCCGCACAAACCCCACATGCACCACGTTTTGCTGCCTCGTTTGACAGGAGTGTCGTGCCCTGCAGACTCCCCTCTGAACTTGTCTCTTCACGGCACTCACAAGATTCCCTGACCTACGCCGGTGAGGCAGTGGCCGCCCCAACACCCTGACAGCACCAGCACCTGCACGCTCCCCCTCACCGTCCCTGCAACCCAAGCTGCCACCTGAGCCACCCCTCTCCCTCTCGCAGCCCCACTGCCATGGCCAAACCAACTGTTGACATGTGCAAAGCAGGCCCAATAGCCTGCCCCTCGCCAGGCCAAATGGTCTATATACAGCATGTGCCCACCTGGAACGTTGCCCCCAGAGTACACCTCATGTGTGCAGAGGCGAGGTGAAGTGAGGGTGCCCTCCGGATGCCAGCGTAACGTCACCCTTCATTCCTTGCAGCGTCCCTTCCGCCTCGCGGGGTCACCGACACCCTAGCGCCTCGGACAGCCGGGCCTTCCTGCTCACGCGGTTCGATCCAGGTACCTCTAGTTGAGGCGTCAGGTGCATGAGGGCTGAGCTGCTGACCTCTGTCATGGATGCAAAGGGCACCGATTGACGGGAACAGATTGACAAAACACATCGGCACTCAGGTTGTCCAAACACCGTGTGCCCAGTACACATACCCCCTTCCCCTGTAGCACTCGTTCTCAGCACTGGAAACCCTGCGTTCCGCAGGTTAGGGTCAGGGTCAGGGTTAGGGTCACCGAGGTCACCGGTGGAACCAGACTTGGTTTTATAACCCTCTTTAGTGTCTAGGGTGGACCTAACAGTTTTGGCAAGCAAGCAAGCAGCAAGCACACGCGAAATGGGGGAAAATCACATCTCCGTCGTGGTGCTTCGGATTCGGCCAAAATTTTGGTGGATGCTACCTATGGGTGTGAGGGACAACCACACAAAGTATGAGCCAAAAACTCAACAGTGGCGGCCGGGAACGGGCGTCGCAAGTGTCGGACCTCCATTTCAAAATCTGCAATTTAGGGCCAAAATCAGCCTTTTTTTGCCCAAAACCGCCCTAGAACCTGCTGAAAACGGCCAAATGAAGGAAAGCAGTGGCTACTCTATACATGCAGCTAGACTTCCCCGTGCTGAAGGGCCCTCTAGAGCCCTCCAACTCCACAATTTGTCCGCGGACCGCTCCCAAAAGGCCCCCAAAATCCCCAGACTTTGTGCACATTGGCCGCCGACAGCCCCAAACCAAAAATAGACCATATCTTGGGCTACGTGGCTCAAAACGCGGTTTCGAGCACACCTAATCCACCCGCAACCACCCACTTTTGGTGGTTTCCACCCCTCAAAATTGCCCTAACCGACGCCTAGACCCCCGTACCTAGGCCCAGTGGGCCGCGGCCGGCTGCAAGAGGTAGCCCAAAGAGGTGGGTGCCAAAATGGGTCAACAAGGTCCACTGGGTGCAAAAAGATGACTTTTACCAAAAATGATCCTGGACTACATGGTACGCCAAAACAAGTGTTTTGGGCGCGTTTTGAGCTCGCGGGTGGCCTGTTTTGGCCCTCCTAAAATCCCAAAATGCCTTGAAAATGGGCTGTTTTGGGACAAAAAAATGGGTCAAAAATGGGTCAAAAATGTGTTTTTCCAAAAATGATCCCAGACCATTGGGGGTGCCTAAACAAGTGAAATGAGCCCTTTTTGAGCCCATTGCAAGCCATTTTGGCCCCTCCAAAGTCACAAAATGCCTTGAAAAGGGGCTGTCTAGGGACAAAAAATGGATCAAAAATGGGTCAAAAATGTGTTTTTCCAACAATGATCCTACACCATTTGGGGTGCGCAAACAAATGAAATGGGCCCTTTTTGAGCCCATTGCAAGCCAGTTTGGCCACTCAACAGTCACAATATGCCTCGAAAATGGGTTGTTTTGGGACCAAAAATCAATCAAAAATGGATCAAAAATGTGTTTTTCGAAATATACTTTTGGACTATTTGGGGTGCACAAACAAGTGGAATGAGCCCATTTTGAGCCCATGTTGGGCAATTTTGGCCCCTCTCAAGGCCGAAAGGGCCTTGAAAATGGGCCAATTTGGGACCACACATGGCTCACGATCAGGTCAAAACCATGGTTTTGGAAAAATGATCCTAGTCCAGTTGTGGTGCCCAAACGGATGAATACAACTCATTTTGAGCCCCTTTGGAGCCGCTCTCATTCACTTTCCGGTGCGTACCTCATTTGTCGTTAAAGTCTCCTAGACAATGTTCCTTTCCCCACCAGCTCGGTCCCAATATTCAATCCTGGTTAGGGGTAGGGACCTCCGAATTCGTTGCTGGGGGCACAAAGGGACAAACCTCGGGGACCTCCCATTCAGCATCTTCCCGCAGCCGCTCTCGCCAGCCCTGCGTCTGCACGGTCCGGTCCACCGTCGTCAGGATGTGGCATAAAGGAACGACCTGCAGCAGAATGCTGGGCACACTGCCAGCGGCAGCCCCCAACAGCGGCAGCAGCGCCTTCCAAAAGCGGGTTGAGCAGGAGGGCGACGTGAATTGGCATGCGGTGCGGCCGTTGGTGGTGGTCTCTGTTGGCCCCGCGTCCACGACGTACAGTACGATCATGTCTGAGGGTGGCATGTACCTGAGAAGTACATAGAGTTCATATCCGTGGGACAGACAGGCATGTACCTCCGGATGACATACGGAGGGGGGGGGGCGTGCGATATTTGGAAGGGCGAAATATGGTGCGGAGAAAATTTGGCACCAAATGCCCAGTTTGCGGCACAAGAACAAGCATACACCGCGACTGGTGACACCCAGAAAAATGGCTTCGGTCCAAAAAAATACCCCGGCACAATTGGGTACACTTTTTGGTTGTGCCAAACTTTGGGGGCGTTTTCGCACAGCGCCAATTATTAAGTTGTTTATCCCGGGAACACCCCTGAAAACCAACCCCCTACAGAAGCAAGCCTGACCCATTCAAAACAGCATCGGGGGTGCAGAATTCAGGACCCTGGGACCCGTAGCTACCGGTGGTAGAAAACAGCCGACTTTTCGCACAGCGCACGGTGCGCCCCCTTTGCCATTCCAAATTTCGCCACCTGCTGATCCGCCCGCCCCGGTCGAGGTGTGAAGATGCGAGAGGCACAGACGCCCAGCGAAAACCGGTTGTCCCACAGCGGTCCACAATGGCAGAGAAAAACAACCATTCAATGTGCCCTTTTGGCACGCAGCCGGCGGCCAGAACGTCATGGGCACCGGCCGCAGGACAACCGATGGCCGCTTGAATCGGGGCGCAAGGGCGGTCGCTACGCGCAGCGCTTTGCGGTGCGTCTGCGGTGCCTGTCCCTTACGCGAGGCCCGAGCCCGCGCCAACCGGCAGCACAGACCTGGCGTACTCCTTCACCCGGCGTCCGTACGTCTCAGTCCACTGCCGAACCTCGGTCAAGTAGCGGTTGTCGTCCTCGACACTGCCCTGGGCCCCGCTGATGTGCACCGAAGAGAAACGGAAAATACCTGCGGTGGTGCCGAAGCGGTGCGTGTGCGTAGGGGCGTGCCATGAGGCATGGGGAGGGCGAGGGGGGGTACAGTTTAGTGGGTGAATTCTGCAAAAAATACCCACAAGCGCCACCTGCAACCCTGGACTTTCAACTGCCATTATGCTTCAGCACCGGGCGAAAGGGGTGGGGTTGGCACAAGGCCTCGGTATTAGGTTGTTTGCCTTTGGCGGCGCCTATTGGCCTCTCGCCACTGCTCATTCTGACCCTCTGTGGGTCCGAACGTGTTTTGGTTGTGTCAACAGAGCCCCTGGATGACTTGTCCTGTTTGACTACTCCGGAGTCGGCTGTCCCGGAGACGGGCTGTTGCCCATCCCATTGACCAGGTGCATCCAGATACACACTCCGAGTCCATGCCGGGTTTGCCGACTCCAGCACTGACTTGAGCGCGCTGGGGTGTGCATCTGCGGGATAATTTTCCTGACAGGGGCGGGGGGGGGGGGGGCTAAAGCCGAATTAAAATGAGCTGAGCGAAAGTGCAGGCGGGACCCTTGGCAGACTAACCCTGTTTTACACCGCCGCCTTCCCAGAGGTACTGGATTGCACCCACTCAAAGGCACGTAACTTCAAAGAGGAGGGATGCAACTTGTTTGCGTGAAAAACACGGACGGTTGGGGGGAGGAAGCGACAGACTCTTTGTTACCGAATGCCCCCGTGTCACAGGCAATCCCATCCGGTCACCGCCGCGTCCATGTTCAGTACGGGTGTACTTCTTTAGTCCGGGTCCCTCGATGCCTGACTGACATTTAGTGGATTGTTGGGAGGTTCAGACTCAGGTATCTGAGACCGAGGGGTTGCATCCCGCCCTTTCCTCCCAACCCGGGCCTATGGCCGCATATGAGACCAAGCCCCCATCCCCCCCCCCCATCCGCAGGGCACTCCGCCGCGGCAGAGTGTTTGCACTCTGCACTGAAGACCATTGTCGTGTGGATCCTTAATGTGCTGGTGCCGCGGCCTGCCCGGATGGAGAAACGGAAGCGGTGGGCCAACACAGCGGCTTGGTGGATGTTCATGAGTGGCGAGAAACCGATTGATGCCACCCACTGCCAGGAGAGCAGAAACATCTGTGGGCTTTGTCCCCACCCATCCTCATGCGCTGATGAAAGCAGTAGTACTGTGTCTTGTCTAATCAGCCAAATTTCGTGGAGTCGGAAAGTGGCATGGAGTCTGAACCCCAAATGCGGCCATAGGCCCAAACCGGGGGGGGGGGGGGGATAAAGCTACGCAGGTGTGTCGCTTGGTACTGCCGCACTGGTTGGCAGTAGGAACTTGTTTACATTGCTTGTCCCAAGCCACTGAGGAGACGCATTTTGGGGGGTAAGAGTAGGACGGACAGTCGTCCCTGTGCCCACAAATGCCGCTTCTACCCCTTGACGTCCCTGCCACGCTGGCGCCGGCAATGCCTTACATTCGGTCATTCCCACGACCGTGAAGTTCGGAGGGTGCTCATGCCCACAGGAAAATGCAACACAGGCCACACAATGGGGGGGGGGGTCCTCGTTCAATTTTCCCCTTTCAAGGACAGGTCTGCTGCCCAGTCAGTCTTCTTCCCTCCCCCTCACCCCCACACCTTCATCCTTGTTGTACACGTGGGTTGTGGGTTGTTGGGGTGGCGATCCGGTGGTCGCTGCGGCGGCGCCAGCAGACCATGGAGGGCTGCGGAATGCGATGGAGGCGGGGGAGTTGGGCGCGTTCATGTGCGGGCTGGAGAGCAGGCCCTGCCCACCGGGGGCCGTTGCGGCTGCTATGGGGGACAGGGGCCGATAGCCCTCCCACGACGCATTCAGGGCAGCTGTTGATGATAGGGATACCTGAGGGACGGAATTGGGGGGGTGGTATAATTCGTATTGGATCTGTGTGGAAGGGTGTGTCGAGGGTGTGAACGTGTGTGGATGGGACATGGCACATGGTGCGATACTGCCTTGGTTCCTTGAGTCCTTGTTGCCTCTACATTGCCCTTGCAGGGCATAAACATGAATCTTCCTAAAAGCCTTCGACGCATCGGTACATGCGCGAATCAGTGACACGCATTCATTTTGGTCCAATGGAACAGAAATCCTCACTGAGAGAACTTCATATGGCACCGTACACAGGCCAAAGTTCAAACCTGACCTCCGATCATACAGTCACATCTCTTCATGCCCAACATTCTGTTGACCTCATATGAGCTGCCCGGTGCACCACTGCCCATGCGTCTGTGACACCGTGGCACGTTGTGGGACCTGCGGTGGCTGCCACTACTTGCCAATGAATGCAGATACTCCACCGACTGCTTTTCGCAGGGCCTCGGTGCCCCCATGTGCATGTGCATGTGTAGGGCTTCACTGTGCCTGGGTCGCCCGGCGTCTGCAGTAGCCCCAAGTCCATTGTGGGGGGGGTGTAGACGACCTGACAGGTCTGCCGCAGTACCTTCGGGGAAAGGCGCTTCAGGAACCGTCAAGACCCCCCATCCCAGCCCATCCCTCCTCTGCCATTGCTCAGTCGGAGGGGAGGTGGGTGTAGAGGTGCGTCGGTGGGTTGAAGCCATCTTTGGGCCATGTTGCCCAGGCAAACCCCCTGGGTCCGCTTTTTTTTGGGTTTTGGGTGGTGGAGGGTTGGGGGGCCGCAGGTGTTGGGACTGAGGTGGTGGCTGTTGTTCTTGCAGAGGATGCCATCTGTTCATGGTTGCGCCTTTGCCTTTGGGCTGGGCTGACCTGATTCCCCCCCCCCTGCCGCCTCCCAGGCAGAACTCAGTAGGAACGTGCTGCATCCAGTGTGTGGCTCAGGATCTCGGGGCTGCATGTGTCAAAGTGCGACTCCGAGGGCCCCATCCGCAACCTCCCCACTGTTCGTGGGTGCCAGCCCCTTGAGACACGGAGACAACATCGATTGGTGGTACTGACAGACGCAGATACCGAAAAAGTAGCAGTACGTACCTCGCTCAAGTCACCTGAACTGTCCCACACATGGATGCCCCACCCCAGGGCCTTCAGATGCACAATTCTACGGTGGCGCCTTGCTTCACCCGGGGGTATCAGCTGGCGACCCCAACCCTACGGAATCGTGATTTGATGGTCTAGTGGCTCTAGGAACCGCCCTTCGGCCGCCGGTCCCGGAGGGGCCTGCCCTGACCTGATTGCTTTGCCCCAGACATGCCACGAGCGTCTAGCAGGAACACTGGTGCTCAGTAGCGGTCGCCCCTGTACCAAAGGCCACTCAGTAATACCCGCCCCCTGCTGGGTGGGTTGGTGGGTGGGTGGCTAGGGGCCAAAATCCCCTCCCCGTATGGTGACGTGTGAGCTGTCACGTGTGTGTTGGTTGAAACGAAATCAGCTCAACAAGCAGCACATGCAGATCACAAGAAGGAGAGAAAAAGCTTGTCAAGAGCCGAAACGGCCCTAGGCGCCTTTCGCAAAAAGTCGAAAAAAATAGACACTCAGAAACCCCTCCCCCCCCCCCGGGGTCCGTAAGCAATAGCCTGTTGGTGCACTCATTGCCGCCAAAGCCCCGGGTCTGAAAAAGTATCGGGCCTCTGAAATTTCAGTCCCAGAATTTGTTGTGACCTGTTTTCGAACTCACCAAAACAAGCTGCACCCAATGAGCCCACTTTTGTTCTTTGTTGTTTTCAACGCAAAAAATTGTTTGGTTGGTGACGGCGTTCATTCTTGCGCGATGAGGGCCACCCATGACCAGACGTGTCGCCGGCACTGTGGGGTACCGACCCAGCTCGGAGCCAACGTCCGGGGGTTGGCGCAAGCTCTGGAGCTGGCAAGGGCGCATGCCGGTGCACAAGATGGCACGAGTGGGGCAACGCCCGGAGCGTCGGGACGAGGCTCAGCGCGGGAACGTGCTTTTGGTGGATGGGGCCTGCCGCCTCGCCCTAAGCCCTCCACAGGCCCAGCACCTGCATGTCCTTGGGCACCACCGGCCCACTGTCTGCCGCCGTGGGGTCGTAGCACTGAGGAATCGGACGCAATGGAGTGAACTGCCCCAGGCCGTGGGTACTGTAGACCGCCCCCAGATTACTGAAGAACATGCCTGCGCACGAGCAATGGATGGAGGGAGTGCTGGTGGCCCCTCCCCTTGCGACACCCGTGGCAACGTACAGGATCCGCCCCCGCTGGTGCTCGAAGGGGGGGCTGAAGGGCTCAACAGCGATCACAAAGGCGGTTGGCGGTTGGAAAGCGGTTGGGGGAAAACGGTTGCGGGGCCGCACGGGTGTCGGACGTGATCGGGTGTGGCGAGACGGAGCAGAGGCGACGGTGCCTCTCCGTTTCCGGCAGAGGACTGACCTCCGCCGCCCTCTGCTTGCGACTTTGCCTCAAGTCACATCAAAGCGACTTACGTGTGCCGCTTGGTACTTCCGGGTGCACGACTGATTTGTTTCAGGAGGAAATTGTTTACATCGCCTGTCCCAAGCCCCTAATATTTTCGATGGGGGAGAGTGGGATGGGACCGCTGTCCCTCTGTTGATGGCCACCCTGTCAGCCTCTGTGTGTGGGGCTTCAGTCCAGAGGCACCGAGTTGGGGTTCCCACAGCCCCCTTCCCAACCATTCGCGCCCAGGCGTACCCCCTCAGCCCCCCTTTGTGAGGGCAACAGTGAAAGCACGGAAAACAACGGAACCAACGCCTCCTGCCGTCCTTACACGGGCCGGGCATTGTTTGCACGCACCGTGAAAGGACGCGAGCAGCGGCACTACCTCAGCGCCGGGCCTCCCATGCCAGCACCAGCAGTGCTCACATACAGTCATGCCCCCCGTCCTGACCGTCCCTGACACCTGCGCTCGCCCCCTCCCCCTTCCTATGCCCCCCCCCCCCCCAGCCCCGGTGTGGGGGATTCCCTCCTCAAAAGGCGACCAAGTAAGTACACCCGAAAGTACCAACCGGCACACCACTTCAGCCTTGATGGCACCCCCCCCCCCCCATTAGTTTGGCCGTTGCCACTGCCACGGATCGCCGTAGGCCCTCCATGACGCGCCCTCACCACCGCCCTCGCAGTACCGAGCATCGGCTCCAGGGTATCGATGGCCTCGGGGTCTTCGCCGCACGCCTGGCGGCAGCGGTCAGCCACTTGCGGCTCCACAAGACTGCGGAGCGACAGCGTGGGGGTCAGCACGAGGTACCGGATGTTCTTCTTCTTGTGGAAGGGCCCCAGAGGCACCGACAGCCAGAACGGCAGCACGGCGCTGTTGATCTGCATCTTCGTCTGAGCACAGCGGCGGCGTGGGGGGCCGGGGCACAGCAGGGGCCGGATCCAGCGAAGGGCTGCAGCGACCGGAAAGGCGGCCATTTGGGACGGGTCCCGGTAGAGGGCATGGCAGGGTTTTGCCATTTGGGGGGGGGGGGGGCTCAGATTTATAATTTGTGCCAGCCCCACGTCAGGGGGGGGAGGGGGTTGCCATAAAGGCTGAGTAGGTGTACCGGTGAGTGCTGCTGGGGGTACGCACTGGTTTGAGTGTTCAGGGGGAATGTGTTTGCATCGCTTGTCCCCAGCCACTGGGGAGCACTATTTTCAGTGGGTGAGAGTGGGACAATGGGCGACAAAGTGCTGCTTCTGCCCCTTGGCGTCCCTTTCACGCCGGCACCGGCAATGCCCCATGCAAAACCGGGGCGGTGGGGGGACTATCCCCCGCGCCCCCGCCCCCACCCGGCCTCCAAGCCGCTCACCCGAAGGCAAAAAGAGGCAAAAAATTTCTTCTGGCGCCGACCCAAAATACCCCCAAAATGAACCCCCGCCCCCTCCGTAGGGTGGGCCTCAAGCAAAGCCCTGGGCATGGGACGTGGGACGTACAGCGATGGAGTGGTGGGCAGTCCCATGACATCCGGTCCCTCAAGCAGCCCCAGAGGTCAGTCCAAAAAGGGTACATGACAACGGTTGCCGTAGCGCTGGCACACTGGAGCTGGTTTGCAGTTTTTCCCGTGGGTGGGGGGGGCATTGTTCCGGGGTGTCACAGGTCATCGAGGGTGCGCTGGAGATGATGAGGATTCTTCAGGCGCGTGTAAGGGAAAACCTTGGCAAATGAGACTCGCGCGCGGGCTCTGAAGTTTTGCAAATTTCTCGAAATTTTTGGCAGGTTGAAAGGCGAGGAGCTGGGAATGTGTTTTTCAACTGTTGGTGCACCCGGTGCACTATTCAGATTTACGTCAAATCGATTCCAGGTAGTTGATTTTTGGTCAAACTTTTGGGTGTTCCAGAGTGCTGTTTTTGGTGCTTACCTCAGCAAATGAGACTGAGTGTCAAAACCTCCTTTTCAACAACTTTGTACCACTGTTTTGTTTTTCAGTGAAGTTTGTTGCTTTAGAGGCCTATGAGGTAGGTCTAGCAAGTGGCAAAGGGTCCTAGCACTATTCTTAGCCTTTGTTCCTTGTTTGGGTGGGTGGGGGGAGCTTACGCCGAAAACAATCTTTGTCATGCAAGTTAGGTGTGTTAGCATTGCTCATTTAGGCTCTCCGGCCAATAGGCCAATAGGCCATAGTGACAAGGAGAGTAATGGTGCGTTACGATGGTGTTCTTAGGTGTATGATCACCAGGTGCAGTAGTTTTTTGGTCTTCATCTCCAGTTTAAACTTGTTCAACAGCAGCTCGTTGTCTTTGTTGTTTGTGTTTGCTTGTAGCATTTGAGCATTCTTGCAGCCATGCCACCTTGATGGGACATGGCATTCCCAAGTCAAATTGTGGAATGTTTGCCAAAGGAAGTTCCCACACCACTTTTCTTGTGAAGGGAACCAACTTTGGGGTCGAAGTTGGTCATTTGAGCGTCGTAGTGTCCGGTTTCCCTTCTTTTTGAGTGGTTTTGGGTTGCCTTGGTGAGGTCATTTTGTACCGTCATCATGGCCACCCGTGCTGTTCTGGGCCTGGGATTGAGCTTCAAGAGTACTTTTTGTGACGTTTGTAGGCCCTTGACCTTGACCATAAAAGGACAGAAGTGCCTTGAAGGCAGTGGAGAGTTGACACCACACTTTGGTGACACTTTGGCCCACTTTAGGCACACTTTTGCGCTACGATACACTACCTCAAAAACAGCCACCCACACAACCCCCAACCACTAGAAGGTAATGTCTAGCTGCCCTGACACAGCTTTAGGTTTCACACTTTGTTGAGGAAGGAAAGGGCTTTCAAATACAAAAGGAACCAACCTAAAACTCACCCTTACACCCAAGATATGACTCTTCTACCTTGGTGGTACTTTGGTGGTGCACTTGTAAACACTGTTCCCAAAAGTGTCTTTTTTCTACCCCTCCAAGACAAAACACTTATGTGGCCGTGTTTTGGCCCATAACGGATATTGGTTGTTGTGTTGGTCATAAAAAGGGCTTTCAAACAGAAAAAAAACTTCTCCGAAAACTCACCTCTAAGACTTAGTTATGGCCCCTACACTTTACGGCCCTCCCCTAAATGTCCTGTCCCAATGGTGCTCATTTGTTACAATGAGCCAACCAATGCGACATGTTTGCTTGTTGGAACGGTTTCCGAGCCATCCATTGGTCGTCGACATGTCGGCTGTGTGTTGGCAATGTTTGTAGTGGTGCCGGCTTCGGCCGGCACCCCTTTTTTTAAAAAAAAATTTTCGTTCTGGTGGGACAAATCATTATTGAATAACTCCGACGGCTGCAGCAGGTGCCACTAGCACAGTCGGGTAGCGCATCTCTCCCCAGGAACGCTGCCGTAGGCAGATCGTTGGATTGATCCCCTGTTAAGACGATTTTGCACCTGGGGGGGGGGAGCTGGCGCAGCCAAATCGCAGCACCCAAATCGCAGCATGCGCCGCCGCATTTTTTTTCGCGCACCAGTCTCACTAGTGAGGTGGTCTCACGGGCGAGGTTTTCCCTTAGGATTGGGAAGGGTTGTTGGCTGAGCACTGCCCCAAGCAGTCGCCAACTGTACAGACAGGGCCGGGACAATTTCGCAGTGGCAAATTTCGCAGTGGGAAGTTCTGCGGAGGTCACTGAAAAAGCCGTGGGAAAGTTCGCGGGGCATTTTTTTCCAGTACTCCAGGTAGTTGTTTAACGTGGGTTCGGGGAAGGGGTCGAGAGCAGGGGGGAGGGGTTTAGGGGTGGGTTTCCTGCATCTGCTGGACAGGGTCCCCCCCGCTGTGGAGATTGTGGGGGGGGGGGGGTGGACAAGTGCACGGCATGACAGAGCCTTGACTCACAAAGGTGCCGAAAGCGCCAAAGAAAATTGTGTGGCACCCACAACAAGAACGGGAAATGTCCCGGAGATCCCCAGAAATTTCGCGGTCAATCTGAAACACGAAGTTTCCCCCGCAAACCCAACCTCCCACGAAATGCCATTGCACAGGCTCCCTCGCACTTGGCGAACAGCACGGACCATGAAATGTGGGCATATGGCATGAACCAACAATACGCACCGATCATGCACGGGATGATGCATGTGGGCTGGATATGCTCGTTGGGGCCACCGATCCCAGAGGGGTCTGTGTGCTGGTACCCGGTGTGTTCCAGCGGCCACCAGGTCATATCACCCGGTGCTCCGCGGGTGCGAACCCTGACGGCCCCGTCCCCCTTTTCCTTGGGGGATGACTTCGGGCACCGGTCGGACGCCGGGATTTGAGCCCACTTCAGCAGGATCACCACCACAACATTTCGACCCCCTACGACACAGAACTTGACAGACCGGCAAACCGCGGCAGCCGTTACTGAGAGAGGGGAAATTGGTATGCAATTTGTCCCTGGCGTAGGAATGAAACCAGGCGGCGCCTTATCGTTACCGGGGGGGGGGGGGGGGGCGGAATGGCAGCCTGGGCTCCTCCACCTGACCCACCCACCCCCACCCACATCAGAAAATTTTTCCTCAGGAAAAAAAAAAAACTTTATCAAAGGAGCCCGAAATTGGAGGTCGATTTTAGGTACACAAACTCTCTTCTTCTAGCCTCTGACGCACCCCCCCCCCCCCCGGTAGAGGTAACATTCGCCGCTAAGCCGTGGCCTGAATGGAACCCAGTGCAATACGGTGACCGCCTTTCCATCCCCCGGTACATCTGGCCAGGGCTACTGAGGGCTGCATGATGGTTGTGGAGGGATGTGGGGGGCAAACAGGCTCATGGAGGGCTGTGGAGGGTTGCAGAGAATTCCGAGGAGTTATTGAAGATACGTGATGATTGGCAAGTGTTGTTGGGGCTGATACAAAGGACTGGTGGGCGTGCGAGGGCTGTTCGGTGCGACGATGGGGGCTGGGGGGCTGTTGACGGGTGTTGAGGTGTGGAGGAGGAAGGAACGGTCGGGAACGGCAATCAGATGTGCGATCTACACGAGTGGCAGGGCTACAGCACCTGTTCGAGGTAGCGGGCCAGCACCTGCGGCTTGGGGATGGGGCAGGCCAAATGCCGGTGTCGCTGAGGCCCGCCGGCCTCACCCACCGTGAGACGTATGGTCTCCCGCAGCCCCGGCTCCGGGGGTTCTGAACTCAACGCCTCGACTGCGGCGTACGTGGCAGAAGCAACATCGCTGGCCGCCGACGACGGGGCGTAGCATGGGGGCCGATGGTGTGTGGTGGAGGCCTCCTTCGGGGCGTCGGGGCTGCTGGTGATAGTCCTACGCACGGGCGGCGGACAACAGCGCTGAGCACAGGGGGGGCCACGGGAGGGCGTGAGGGCACAACGGGGGGTAGAGCACAGGGCGGACGGCCACAGGATGGGCGGCCTGGGGTACAGGCGCATGGCGGGAGGGCGGAGCACGGGGGAACGGGACATGGCACAACGGGGAAAAGGGCATCATCGGGGGAACAACGGGGGCACGCTCGAGAACGTCGAGAACCAACCACAATCCTCCTTTTCCGCCTCCTGATGTCCCATATCAATCCTCAGTTATACACCACTCGACAACGCGGTGTGGCCCTCAGCAACACTCTCTAGCCCTCGGCAGCACTTTACTGCCGTTATTGGATTTGCACAGTGTTGTTGAGGGCCTGTCCACTGTAGCACAGGCCTGCGATGCAGGTTGTACAGGTTTGGCAAAGGCTTTACCGCATTTTTGAGGGGTGTGCGGTGCTGTCGAAAGCTGTGTCGTGTTGTTGGGAGCAACACCCTGTGCGGTGCGTGGGGCACGGTACACAAGCCCCAACAACACTGCGCAGCCCTCAACAACGCTGTAGGGCCCTGGACAACACTGCCCCGCCCTCGGCAACCAATGACAGCCCTCCACTGGCGTCATCTCCCCCCGTGCAGTGTTGTTCGGGACCGTACGGTGTTGTCGGGTGTCGTTGGGTGTTGCGCAGTGTTTTCGAGGGGTGTGCACAGTTGTGGAGGCTTGTGTAATGCTGTAGAGGGTTGTACACTGTTGTTCAGGTCTGAACACTGTCATTGCGGGTTGTGCAGTCCTGTTGAGGGCAACGCGTGACCGGCAGCAGACCTGTGCAACCCTCCACAACACTGTACAGCCCCCCATAACGCTGCCATCAACCCAAACCACCATCAACAAATGCGTCCGCGGACTCGCGGTTGGCCCCATTTCATACCGTACAACCCTCAACGTCCGGCCCTCAACAACACTGCACAGGCCTCAGTGTCACACTACAGTGTGCCGTACCGCGCTCAACAAGACTGTACAACCCCCAACAAAACCGTGCAACAACCCTCAACAATGTGGGACAGCCCTCAAAAACCCTTCACAGCCCTCGATGGTCAGCATTTCCCATTGATCATACATCACACCCCAATGCGACACCGTACTCCCATCAAAAAACGAAGCCCTGATTGCCCATTCCCGGCAGGCGAGCACACGACAGGCGGGCATACCACGCATGCCCGATTCCCTCGAGGGACTCGGCCACAGGGACCATGTGGCTGGCCCAGCCTTCCCAGGAATACAGAGCGTACCAGCGGCACATGGCCAGCAACGCCTCTTGAGCCGTCGGCGGCGGCGGCGATGCAGGCGCCAGTGCCCGGTCGTTCTGCGGCAGACGGGCGCGAAGAGACGAAAACTTCCGGGGGGACGGCTGTGAGCAGCGGGAGGCATGTGTGGAGAGACTTTGGTCCCATTTGGCCATCTGTCAGGCGGTGGGTGTGGCACTGGTGGGCGGGCTTTCAACTTCGGGGCGGGGGGACGATGCAGTCCTCTGGCTAGACCCCCTCCCCCAAAAAGGGCTCAGTTCATGGGCCCCCCAAAATCCTACCGAGACTGACCCCTGGGACCGGAGGTGACCCAGACCCAAAAATCGGCAAAAAAAAAATGAAAATAGGATTTTTGGAATCAGCGCGTTGCGGGGGTTCAGAAAAGTCATCATTTGCCATGTATTTGGTGAAAAAAATTTTGACCATTTTCAATGCTTCGGCATCACAGTTCATAAAAGCTGATTAATGGTCCTGTCAATTGAGCCCCCCTCCGCCCACCCGCGCTGCTGCCACACGCACTTGTGGGACCGTTTCCAAGACCTACGCTGCTTCCACATCCGCCTGTGCTACTGGGGAAGTCGGGTTTTCAACTTTTGGGGGGGGGGGGTCCAACAGAGCCCCTCAAAGCTTGGGGGGGGGGGGGGGGGTCGCACCAGGGGTCGCAGCGCGAGGCGGAGTGGCGTGGTGCCGAGGCGCTTGGTGGATGTCTGTCGTTGCATATTGCCGTGGGATGTGCCGCACCGTCCATGTGGACATCGTGATGTGCCGGGTCGTGAACGCAATGATGCTCACAGACTTCAACGGAGACCTGACCCACGCATTTCCCCAAGCGGTATGCTGACGGTGTAGAGCAGCTTGCACAGCCATCACGCAGATGGCTGCGCAAAGTGGCTGTCCCGGCCACCCCTAACGTCCGCGTAGGAGCCGCCTTGCGTTGCTCTATCAAGCCATTCCGGGAGTGGGGGGGGGGGGGATACGCGCGGGCTACAAAGGATGTTCAGAAAAATGTCGTTGGGGAAATTATGCAATTTTGGGGGGGGGGATTACACAAGATGCAGATGGGCCCGTGGAAGGATCGTGCACTCATCTTCAGAGCCTTGATATGCCCCGTGACGTACATCTCCAAGGACAAGGACAAGGATATGCCGACTTTCAGACTGCCTGAAAAGATGAAGAAAAAAAAAGTGCGATGGCGCTTGGGTGGTACACGGGCAAACAGAGACCCAGAAATCCTTAAAAAGGGGAGGGGGGGATACACAACAAATCTTCATACATGTTTTTTCGCTTGGAAAATTTCCTCAACGAACCCCCTCCCCCCCCCCCCCGATAGACACGAGGACACAGGACACCATGTGCAGGGGTGGCCTGTCACAGCCCAAGCCCCGGTTCCCACCCAACCAGTTCCGTGTCTGTGCCCCCCGAGCACAGTCATACCACACCATCTTGATATCGCGTGAAGCGTGGCTTCGGGGTGTTTGGGCTCAGGGGCGAGCAAGGCTCCATTGTGATCGGACTTCTGACGGAAGTGGCCCAGTTCATATCGTCTGCGGGAGGCATTGGGAGAAGTGCAGAGGTTGGGGGAGGGGGGAGGGGGGGGCATGCGCCTACTAAGGTCCCAAAGGCTGATGCGCAGCCCTTTTAGGCCCGCTCCCAGGGCTGCGATTGAGGGGG
The DNA here is from genome assembly GCA_964036045.1 of Eutreptiella sp. 'Long Island Sound 2002'. Lineage (NCBI taxonomy): Eukaryota > Euglenozoa > Euglenophyceae > Eutreptiales > Eutreptiaceae > Eutreptiella > Eutreptiella sp. 'Long Island Sound 2002'. The sequence continues at coordinate 52,899,107 of OZ038392.1, read as the reverse complement.
TTGGGGGGGAGCGAAGGGAGGGCTCAAGAGCGGCTGCAGCCGCGGTTGCTGGCGGTTGGAGAGCGGGTTCAGTAGCCGTGCTGGCGGTTGTCAAACGGTTGCAGGGGGGTGGGGGGGTGGCGGACAGAAGCATTTGTGGCGGAATTGATGGAGAGGGGGGGGGGGGGGCACCTTGAAGCGCACGCCTGTGACGCGCCTGTTGAGGCCCAAATCGCTACTGCACAAGGAGTGGTCGGATATGAGGAGGGTGAAGGTACTGCCCCGGCTACCGCTACTCAGGCCTGTGGGGGGGGGGGGGGTGTTGTGTGTGTGTTGGGGGGGGGGGGGGGGCTCTGGGACCCACCACGTTGTGTACCGAACATGGCCATTTGCCCCTCAGGAAATTCCATTTTTTCCTAAAACACTTTGGTGAAGGGGGGGGGGGGGGCAACACCCGTGCCAACAAAAAAATCTCATTCAGGCCTGCCCCTACTCCACTCGGCGGAGTCGGGGCGTGAAAAAGCGACCGGGCCCCGCCCTCGGCTGACGCCCACCCATGCCTTTACCCTGCCTTTTCCTGAAGGGTCGCACGGCACACTCCGGCACACTCCGGTGCTACCGGCTGCCCTGCTGATGCCCTTGAGAGCCGAGCAAACCATCAGACCGCTGCAGCCGCCCAATTGTCACGCAGGCGCAGAAGGGGCGGAGGCGCAGGAGCAGGGCACGTAGGATGGGGCGGGGGGCAAGAGGGAGCACCAGAGTTTTGCTTTGGGGGGGGGGTGTAGGGGGACCCCCCCCGTGCGCAGGAGACCCTGAGTTATTAGAGGCGCTGAAGAAATTTTTTGACCTAAACTGACCTGCGCCGAAGGCGCCAGAGAAAATTTTTGATTGGCTGAAGGCCCGGAGAAAAATTTGGCCCAATCACTTAAAAAGGGTGGGGTCCTCAGAAGATGCTGCCTTGTTCAGCCAAACTCTGGGGAGCACAACGGGGAGGGCAAAGGAAAGAGGGGCACGACCAGGGACAGCAGGGGAGGATGGCGTACCCGGTTCGGGGCAGGCCATGCAGTCGGGGCCTGTGGATGCCGCCAGCACCTCGCAATCAATCAAGAACAGCATATCCTTGATGGCCTCCTGGTTTTCAAAGCTGCACATGTCCAATACCTGGGGCACGCACAGCGATGTACACGTGCAGAGATGCAGGGCTGGAAAGAGGGAGGAGGGGGGGAGGGGGCGGGGGGAAGACTTTGCTTGAGCGGGGGGAAGGGGGGGGGGGGTCTGGAGGTCAGGGGGGCCCTTAAGAGGGAAAAAAAAGGGTTCCTGAACGGCAGTTTTGCACAAAGACCCCGTGTAGCTCATATGTTCAACCATGGTTGGTGGCGATTGGCGTTTGGCGGTTGGTGGCGATTGGCGGTTGGCGGTTGGCGACTGGCGGTTGGTGGCGGTTGGCGGTTGGTGGTTGGCGGTTGGTTGTCCCTTGGGGCAGTCCTTAAAACAAAAAAATCTACTTCCCTAAGGACCCCCCCTGCTGAGAGTGCGGAGGTTGGGAACCAAAAAAGGCCTGGAAAATATTCCCGTTTCAATTTCATTCTTCCCCACTGCAAAAAAATTGGGGGGGGTAGGGGGGAGGGGGTCCTGGGGCGGGACCCCCCCCCAATGAATGAAAAAGTCAAGCAAAGCCAAGGGGGGGGGGTCCATAAAAGCTGGTAAACCCCCATCCCAAACAAGAGCATGCGTGTGTTCTCAGAGGCTCTGGCTGATGAGACTCAGGTGGCCTGCCCATGCCCTGAAGGGAGCCCCCAGGGCCCCCTTGCACCCGCCGTGGGGCCTCTGGGGTGCATGCCCTGCGCCGTGGTGCCGCGCAGTGGGGCTGTCTGTGGCGCAGCGTGATCCAAGGGGCGTGACACACTGACAAGGACCCCGCGGCCAGCAGAACCTCCATGTGCCTGACGGGCCTCCCCCAGAGGTCCCATCCCCGGTTTGGGTTGGGCCACAAAAACGTCCTGTTTCGGATTTTCAGGGAAAAGGCAACCCACTGGTCATGTCCATTGAAAAGGACTTGCGTGTGTGTTCTTATCGTTGTCGGCCGTTGTGGTGTTCTGCAACGCATCTGGATCCGATGCATATTCGTGTGTGTGAGGAAGCAGCAAGATAGCGGTACATCGTTGTGTTTGCCTCTGCCCGACGTTGTATGCAGGTGTGTGTGCGTGTGTGTGTGTGGACGAATGACTGTCTTGTTCGTGAGTGTTTGTGTGTGTTGACGCGTGTTCCTGCTTGTGGGAGGTTTGTCATAGAGGCCCCAGTACGTGTGCCGGTTGGTACTACCGCGTGTACGCACTGGTTTTGAGTTTCTTTTGTTTTGTTGGCAATGCTTGTTCCAAACCACTGGGGAACAGTCTCCCACCGCCATGACTCAGTGCGGCACATGCGATGCTCCCGTGGTCTCCATGGAGGCCGAGCAACAAGGGCTGGCTGGACTGCTTGTGATGTACTACTCGTGATGTATGGGCGTTGCACTGGTGGGCGGGCTCACAATGAGCTTCAAGGACCGTTGACCACGTGTTGATCAAATGTTGACCAATTGTCACGCAAAGGTGCAGAAATGTCAGTGGGGGGCCTGGCTGGAACACGGGGCTGAATGGACGAACACACTCGCTCTAAAACGCGGCAGAGAAAGCCCGACTTCCGAAAGCGGGGACCAAAAGCGGCCCGGACATGAGGTGAGGATGTGTTTTGTCTGCACGGCCCCCATGGTACCCCCCACTTCAGACCCTCATCCAGAGCGCCCTGGACTGCCTCCAACCACCATCGAAAGGTGGCACGGGGGCATCTAAAGTTGTGGTCTAAAGTTGGCATCGCGGGGTCTAAAGTTTAGGTCCAAAGGTGGCACCAGAGGGTCTAAAGTTGGGGTCTAAAATTGGGGTTTAAAGTTGGCACTGGGTGATTCAAAGTTGGGGTCGACAGGGGGCACCGGGGGGTCTAAAGTTAGCACCCGGGGGTCTTTAGACTCCGGGCTCCAGGAACACACCCTCCGGGCCAGACCTCAAAGACTCGCGAGCAAATCCCCCTAAGGCGGCACAAAATAGCTCCCACGCACATATTTGCCCTGTGACCGCCGTCCGTTACCCTGCGACCGAGACCGCCCCGCCCAACGCAACCCCGCAACCCCTTCACGCCCACACCATCGCCCCGTGCAAGGGAAGACCTGTGCATCCCCCCAGCCCTCGCCGGACGCGCTCGTGCCGTTGCAGAACAGGGGTGCCAAGCTGGACGTCGCGGCCTCCGGGTCCGGAGGGGCCGAGGAGGTCGCATCGCAGCCATGGCTCTCGCCGTCGGCTCCGGCTCTGGGCTGCTGCTGCTGCTGCTGCTGCTGCCGGCTGAGCGCATACCGTGCGGGGGCCGCTCGGAGGAGGCCCCGCAGGTGCGTGCGCTGTGAATTGGCTGTGGAGGTGGTGGAGGTGGTGTGGGGGCATGCTCCGAGCAGTGGTAAACATGTACCGGATGTTCATCCCACTCCCTAAAAGAACTGGACTTTGGCACCTCCGGGGCCTGGGGGTCAGTCTCGGTAGGATTTTTGGGGGCCCGTCAATTGAGCCCTTTTTGGGAGAGGAGGTCTCGCCAGAGGGCTGTATCGTCCCCCCGCCCCCGGAGTTGAAAACCCGCCCACCCAAGCACGGATGCGACCTGAAGGCACAGCTCGGAAGTGCAGCCAATTCGGCAAAAAATAAGACTGGGATTTTTGGAATCAGCGTGTTGGGGGGTTCAGAAAAATCATCATTTGCCATGTATCTATTTGGTGAACAAGAAAAATTTGACCATTTCAATGCTCAAAAATTTCTTCGGTGCCTTCGGCGCCAGAGTTCATAATAACTGATCAATGGTCCTGTCAATTGAGCCCTTTTTTTGAACCCCCCCCACCCAGTTTTGGAGGGCTCTCTTGAGCCCCCCCCCCCCCAGTTGAAAACCCGACTTCCCCTTTGGAGCAGGACTCCATGATACGCACCGCCTTCCGGTGCAATATCTTGTGCCCAGACAGGCTGACCCTAAGCACTGTCCCGGGGTGACACGGGTATTGGGCGTGGCACTTGGCATAGGCGCTGCGTGCACCAGGACTGGCACAAGAGGGAAAGAGCAACGGGCAGGAGATGGAGGGTGATGACTAGAGGCTGTCCGGGACCCTCCGGCGTGGAATCATGGCTGCAGTTGCCGTGGGCATCAGACCGGGCAACATATCATCGTCATCGTGACCATTCGTTGCCGGTAGGATCGGGCACCACAACTGACATTCTGGGTCTCCGACGGGACTGCGCGGATCAGGGGGCGTGTTCAATGCAGTTCCGGACCCCAGTCCCTGCGGCGTGAGCAGGGGGGCCCGGAGGGCCGGGGGGGGGGGGGGGTGGTATGACACCGTGGTGTGTTTTGGTCTGCGGCTGGCGTGCCTCGCAGTCAGTCCCATGTTTTCCGACTGAAAACGTTCTGGTGGCGTGGGAGACAAGGGCTCTGAGCAAACGCTGCATGGACTGCAGGCGCTGTGGCATCCTCTTCCCCAGGCTTCGCCATCCAAGCGTCAGCATTTCCAGGCAACGCGCGACAGAGATACCAGCGATGGGGTGCGGGTAGCCGGGGGTGCACCTCAGTAAGGGGCAGTGTGGGTGCACCCTGATGGCAGAGCTTGCGACTGGTGCAAAGCACAGCGCCATCTCTCCTCCCACCCTCCCCTGCATGCGCGAATTTGCCGTAATCGTGGCGCGGAGGGGGGGGGGGGGGGTCGGTGCCCAGTCAATTTGGCGGTGGTAAATTTGGCGGTGGGAAATTTGGCGGAAGCAAGGAACAAGGAATGAGACATGGAGCATGCAACGCACGAGGGGATGGGAGGACAACGCAGGAAGGCCCTGGATTTGGCGTGGGAAATTTGGCGGCCAAATGGAAACGCCAAATTCTATTGCCTTCGGCAGTGCACCTCAAAGAGAGGTTGACAGTCAGCCATTCAGTCCCTGCGCCAGGCCAGCAGTGAGTCATACTGTCAGTGGCAGATGCGTCCCTAAACAGTGGGGCGACGCTATACTACAGACCGCGCAGTGGCCGAATGGTAACGCAGCCGACCGGAGTTTCCTTGGTCGGCGGTTCGCACCCTGGTTGGCTGCATTTGGCGCCGCCGCCGCCGCGAAAAGTCAGCAGACCAGGATTCGAACCACCGACCGAAAACTTTGCGCCGGCTGCGTTACCATTCGACCAGCGGTTGTCTAATGCCGACCTGCTTCCCCACTGCTTGGAGCCTTCTGACCGAAAACTTTTGACCCCCCCCCCACCCCCCCCCCCCAAAAAGTGATATCCAGTTTTAGGGGGTAGAGGCCTCAAAATCAAAAAATCCATTGGGGGATGGTCTTATTGGGCAAAATAATGATTTTACAAGGGGTTGGACATCCAATATCATGCCTTGGGGTATGCTACGCGAATGACCCCAAAAAAGGGGGGTATATGACGCCCGCGCCTGCGCTTGATCTAACAACCTCTCTTCGAGGTGATTTCCCACGCCAAATTTACGCCCCCCCTGTACGTGGAGGGCCGGAACCCCCCCCCCACCCCCGCACCCCACCCCCCCTCCAGACCCCCCAACCTACGCGGGGGACGTATGCCCCGCTGTGCCAACGCAGGAACACGCGCCCGGCATCCAACAGCCCGGGGCGGGGGGGGGGGGGGGGGCTGGCAGAGACCCGTGGGGCAGTCAAGATGAGGCAGGGGTACGCGGTTGTGCGTAGTCAAATGCTGCGAATGAAATTTCCAGACGGCCCCCCAAAAACCCCGTTTCCGTACCCCCTCAAAGGCCTAAATTGGAACGTATTCTTGGCCTGGGTCGTGCACCCCCCCCCCCCATGCCCCCTCAGCGACCGCACTAGGAGGTGTATGCCCCGCTCCCAGACCGCGTGGCGCAGGAGTGAGTGCGGCGCACCTATGCCTGACTTCCCCAATGAGAGGCACTCCGTGGGTCCCTAAGACCCTCTTCGGATCGGGAAGACAAGCCCAAAGCCCAAAGCCCATGCCCCCTCAGTGTGTCAACCGCCGCATGCCCCCCACACATTCGCAATGCGCGCCATGTCGAATGATTCACAGAAGAAACGGGGGGTCTGTCCGGTGGCCTGCGAGGCGGACGATGTGCAGGAAAATGGCTGGTGGAAAAAACTACTGTTCGTGACGCAGAAAAATCGGTTGGACTGGTCGGTTGCGCGGGGATCGCGGCTCAGCAGGTCTGGTGTGCACTATCCTCGGGCGCGGAGGGCCTTCCAGGGGGATTTTGGGGGGGGTATGTCTGGGGGGTGGGGGGGGGTCACTCCACAGCTCATCCACCAAGCAGTGACAGTGGATGCCTCGGCCCTGTGCCCCGCGGGGCAGTTGGCGGTTGGCGGCGGTTGGCAGCGGTTGGTGGTTGGCGGTCGGTGGCAGTTGGCGGTTGGTGGTCCCAGGGCGCGGTCCTTAAGGGTGGTCCTTAACAAAAAGCATTTTCAGGCTTCTCAAGGACCCCCCTGCGGTGGGGTATGTGTGTCCTGTAATCCCCCATTAGAAGGCAACAGTGTTGCGTCTCCGGGGCCCCACTTTGGGGGGAAGAGGTGGCCCGAAGGTCTCGGCCAAATGGCACTACCCTGCGCCGGAGGGGGCTGGGGTGGGTGGGGTCCTTGGGCTGCCTGAACCGGGAATTCCCGTGGGTCGGTCGCAGACGCATACAACCGCAACAACGGAGCCCTCTGCCGAGAATGCCCCGACCCCCGCCCGCCGCGGGCCTGACGCAGGCACGGACCGTGTGAAGGGGAGGCGGTGGGGGCGCCGGCGGTCCGGTCAGCCGCGCTCGGCACCTCCAACGCCGCGGTCGTGCCGTTCCCGAAGGCCGGCGCGGGTCCGCGGTACGACCCGGGGCTGGTGTACGTGCACGGCTCCTCCGGGGGGTCCGCCGGGGGGTACAGGCCTGGGTCCAGGGGGCAGTCGAGGGGGCCGTAGGGGGCCAGCGGCAGGGCGTCCAGCAGCGGGTCGGGGAAGCAGAAGGAGCCGTTCAGGGACGGGGCCGGGAAGGCGCAGGGCGGGGGCGCGTCCGGGGCCTCGAGGGGGGAGGGCTCCTGCGGCAAAGGGCATGAGGCGCATGCAGGGCGGTCCCGAGGAGCAACAGCAACAGAAGTGCGTCAGACGCAGCTCGACGGTTGGTGTACCCGATGGCGGTTGGCAGTCTAAAATAAGAAGAGAGGGGGGGGGGGGGGGGTGACCCAAAGGTTGGTGTACAAAAAATGCCCCGACTAAATTTTCCCCATTGAAAATTTCGTTTTTTCCCACGATGGTCCCTTTGGTCTGGGGTGGGGGGGGGCCACTGCCATGGTTGCCTGCCGTTCTAATGTAAGCCTGGCGGTTGGAGGGCAACCGTCAGCAGTTACGAGGGCAACCGACGGCGGTTGCAGGGGACCGACGGAAGTTTGATGGTAACAAAAGCCTCCCCAAGAGGCGGCCCATAATCCAAACCCCCCCCCCCCCCAGGCACCAGGTTTACGACCTCGTGCGGAACCGGGTCACAGATTCACTCACAGCCTGGCTTGGCCCCCCATCCTTGGCACCACTGCCCCCACCCACCCACCCACCCAAGCACACTGAATGTGTCCCATGCAATGTTGTACTTGGCGCTGCCCTTTCCCCTTTCTTGGGTCCGCTTGGGTAGTGCTGCGGTGACCCCTTCCCCAACTATTGGGTGGGGACCTTAAAACTCGAGGTTCAAAGGGTTTAGGATTTTGGGGGCTGGCATCGGGCCACTGGAACATGAGCTGCAACTGGCTGCACATCAGTTGTGGTGGTGGTGGTGGTGGTGGGTGGGTGGGGGGTTGCACAAAAGTTGGGGGGGGGGGGGGCACATATGCGGTGTGGGGGGGGGGGGGTTCGGAATTTTGGGAACATTATTTGAAAACTCACTAAAGTTTCCGTGTGGCCACACACCATGCTGCTCCCCGTGGACGTAGGTTTTGAGGGCGGGGGGATGATCCCCCCCCCCGCCCCAAACACAATAGGCAGAAGACGTCCATGCCGCTGTTGGAAACAGCTCAGCCTGGGTAAACGGGGGGAGTGAGTGCATGATGTGCATGCGGTGCGCAGTGAAGGGTGTGTGATACTTTGAGTGCTGTGCGCAAATTCGTCGTGAGAAGACACCTGGTGTTTCGTCGCACAACTTCACAGTTGTGGATCATAGCGGCAAAGTGTGACACACGCCGTTTGGCCCGGGCACCATGCAGCAACCCCCTCGCGCCTCTTCCCTCCGTAGGTGGCGGTGCCCACTGGCCTCTCACTACCCAATGCCCTTGCTCTGCCAGTCTTGCCTATCCTTATCTCCCTGGAGGGGGGGGGGGGGGGGGTCACGAGCCCCCTGTGGGATTGCCACACAGCGACCGAGGCAGGCAAGGGAAGGGCAGAGGAAAGACTCGGCACGGGACGGGACGCCAGGGGGCAGACTCTGCGAGCAGCGCGACGACTGTCCCACTTTCACCGACGGAAAAGACTGCTCCACAGCGGCTGGGGACAAGCGATGCACGCAATTTCCCCCTGAAAACCCACGCCACTGCATACCCCCCCCGGCAGTGCCCACGGGCACACTCATTGGGCCTTGACGGCCGTCCCCCTCCTGCGTGTTTCCACATGCACCCTTTCTGTTGGAAGACAGGATATGAGTGTGCACCCCAATCTGCGTTTCCTGCTGGAATCCCACGCAGTCTGGCCACGGGAGACATCTGTTCCCGTCAGCGGGGCCGGGGGGGGGGGGGGTACAAATTGAGGCTGCAAAAATGCGATGCAAAAAAATGCAAATAAATGCATTTGCAGCCCCCCCCCCCCCGTCCAAATGGTGCACGTGACACAAGTTTGTCCATGGATTGCCACAATAAAAGGAAACTGAAGGCAAGACAGATGCAAAAAAAAATGAAAAAAATGCACTTGCCCCCCAGCCCCCCAGCCCCCCCCCCTCTGCCGTCAGGCTGTAATGCAAACCCTACATCTCAACGCACAACCTTTGCTGCAGGAGCACCGCACCTGACCGCCTGAGGCCCCCTCCCGTGTCCCGCCACACCCTCGTGCAGACGGTGCCATGCCGACACGTGCACAGGCCCCGCCCGCATGACCAGTCCGGCGGCGGTGTGCACGGCCACTGTGCACCGCGTGCCTGCGCAGGGGCACGCGGTGCAAACGCCCCCGCCCCCCCCCCGGACCCGCCTGCACACGTCCCACAACCCCTGCCCATGGCCAGCCCCCCCGGGGGGCGCACCTGCGCGGCGGCGGGGGCCTGGAACAGGGTCTGCGTGCGGTACCGGGGCGACGAGTGCACCGCATCGGCCACGGCCACTTTGCGGCAGCTGATGGGCTGCAGCCGCTGCGCCAGCCACTCTTTTTGAAGCTTCGGGCCGCCGCCCTGGCACACGAAGCGCATGCATGAGGCAGGGGCAGAAGAGGGGGGGGGGGCGTGCAGGTGGGGGGCAGCCCCTCAAACGCAGGGGTCGCGGGGTCGTACGCATGGCGGTGACTGCAACGCAGTTTCCCAACAGTGCCAAGCAGTTGTGCTGTCTGCAGGTCACGCCTGTGTCCCTGTCGGCAGCAATGAAAAGCCCCCGTGGGAGACACTTCGCCTTTCTGTGGTTTGCTCATGGGGCCATGGCAGGGGTGGGGGGGGGGTCTTGGGGGGGGGGGGGGGTTGGCACAAGGCCTCGGTATCAGATTGTTTGCCTTTGGCGGCGCCTATTGGCCTCTCGCCAGGGCTCATTCTGACCCTCTGTGGGTCCGAACGTGTTTTGGTTGTGTCAACAGAGCCCCTGGATGACTTGTCCTGTTTGACTACTCCAGGCTCGGCTGTCCCGGAGACGGGCTGTTGCCCATCCCGTTGACCAGGTGCATCCAGATACACACTCCGAGTCCATGCCGGGTTTGCCGACTCCAGCACTGACTTGAGCGCGCTGGGGTGTGCATCTGCAGGATAATTTTCCTGACAGGGGCTTCTAACAACCACAATGATTCTTTCCCTTTTTTCCTTTCCTTTGCCTTGGGGGGGGGGGGGGGCACCCCCCCCCAGTCGACGTGCCTCGCAGGCCCCGCCCTCGCCCGTCAGACACCCCCGGGCCACACGCACGCCACATACACACAGGGACGGCGGCCTCTCCCTCCGGAGCGTGCCACCGCCGGGTACGGGGGCGGTCAACAGTCCAGCCGGCCTTGTGACCGGACGACGGAGAATCGTCCAGACCAGTCGTGACACGCAGGTACGGGCGCTGTCCGTGGTCCTTGGCGGCTGGATGAGGCCTTGACCCAACCCACCCCCACCCCCACCCCCACCCCCGGTGGTGCCGAGTTGTGAAAAGGAGCCCTGGGCCCTGGTCAGTCACCCGTTCTTCAAATGTGTCACGTCAGAAGGTCTACCAAGCCGCTGCCTTGGCCCCACCATTTCCGTTTCTCAAAGGCGGTGGGTCGTGACGGTCAATCAGGATCCATGCGGCATTCACCTTCGTCTGGCCTGTCGCCCCCCCCCCCCCCCCCCGCCCAAGGCAACAAGCTAAACCCCCCGGCCCATGGCACAGCACCCACGCTGCACGACTCCAGCGGCGGTCGCGGCGATCACCCCCCCCCCCTCCGGCGCTTCGCTCAAGCGAAATCTGGTACTCGCCACTGGGGTCTGCCAGGAGGACCCCGGCAGGTCAACTCCACTGAGCACAGCAACGCCCGGTTCTCGGGGACCATCCCCGGCACTGCTGTGGGCTTTAGGGCGGCTGCGTGTACTCCACCGGGTCTGGCATCCCCGGCCCCCTCACTTGGCCATACGCACAGCCCGTCCGTGTCCCACACAGCAGGTCGCAGCACAAGCCAGAGACTGCCAGGCCCGGGAGCTATACCGATGGTACTGGGGGGCGCATGGCGACAACTCCCCGACCTGCAGCCATGCCCAGCGAGTCCCTTGCGCCGGACAAACCGGAGCAAATCTGGCGTCAAAATTTTCAAATCCGGCGTATGCGGGAGACAGGCCCTGCGACGAGTTCTTTCGGGGCAAAGGACTGAAGGGGGACTGCAGGGGTTCTGCAAATTACCCGCAGCGTGCAAACACACGTTCTGTGGGGGGGAAGAGTGGACAATACATGGGCAAAAGGTTGACACGACGGAAGAAAGCAGTAGTCTGGGGCAGGGGTATGTGTCAAAAAGGCATGTCCAGCGCATGTCCAGCATCAAGAAATCTTTGTCCGGCGCAAGTCCACTGTCGACCCCCCAAATGTCCAGCGTTACGGACAACGCTGCCCATGCTGGAGAAGTTGCGTAACCGCTTCCTACGTGGACCTTCCTACCTAGTCGCTGGCACCACGCCCAGTGCCGCAGCGGGCATTTGGTGAAACCTAGTATGCACGTAGCAAAACCTAGTAAAATGTAGCAAAACCTAGTAAAATGTAGCAAAACCTAGTAAAAAAATTTTTTTTTAAAAAATTTTTAAAAAAAATTTTTTTTTTACTAGGTAAAAAAAGCAAAAATTTTCCCTTACTAGGTTACTAGGTAGTGACAAATTTGGACTTGAATTTGAACAAAAAAAACCAAGTTTATGGGGGGGGGGGGGGGTCAACGGTAGGTGGTATTTATGTTTACGGGCATGGTGCCCCCTGGTCTATTCCAGGCCACTTGTGTAAGTGGCGCCCCACCCGGGCCAAACCGTGTATTGCAAGGTCAACAAAAATAAAATGAGGCTCAAGAAAAGAAGGAGCTTTTATATGATAAATATATATATACATATATGAGGTGCACACACGCGTGCTTTATATAAAGTCGCAAAACACGCGCTTGTAGATGAGGTCCGACTTCTTGTCTTTGTAGGTGGGTTGTGCAGAGGGAGGGTTGTGCTTGCACATGTTGCGAATCACGCCCGTGGTCTTTTCTTCCAACTCTTTGATTAGATTTTTGTCATACTCCAATCTCCCAGAGGCATCTTTGGGGTAATGCTCTGGAACAAAAAATTCTTCACCACGGATCACCACCTTTGGACGGACCTCATCTACAGAAGGCGACTTGTCAACCACAAGCCGGTCACCCAAGGCGAATGCCAACACAATGCATGCCAGTGTGGCAGTAAATTGCACATTCCATTTGCGCAATGCCACACATATCTCCGTGGAACAGAAACCGGAAGCATGCAGGGCACACTGATAAACTCCACATTCAGGGCACGTGATGTGGGCTGTGTCGTCGCAAAAAAAGCACGACGAACCTAGTAAAAACAAAAACTTTTTTTTTTACTAGGTTCCGAAACCCCCACCGCTGCAGAGCGGGGAGCAAAATCAGAAGTGGCCCACAAGTGGGCAAAGTGGCTACCTCACCCCTGCCGTATCGGGGATCCCCACCGCTGCGGAGCGGGGGGCAAAATCAGAAGTGGCCCACAAGTGGGCAAAGTGGCTACCTCACCCCTGCCGTATCGGGGATCCCCTCCGCTGCAGAGCGGGGGGCAGAATCAGAAGTGGCCCACAAGTGGGCAAAGTGGCTACCTCACCCCTGCCGTATCGGGGAGCCCCACCGCTGCAGAGCGGGGGGCAGAATCAGAAGTGGCCCACAAGTGGGCAAAGTGGCTACCTCACCCCTGCCGTATCGGGGAGCCCCACCGCTGCAGAGCGGGGGGCAGAATCAGAAGTGGCCCACAAGTGGGCAAAGTGGCTACCTCACCCCTGCCGTATCGGGGATCCCCACCGCTGCAGAGCGGGGGGCAAAATCAGAAGTGGCCCACAAGTGGGCAAAGTGGCTACCTCACCCCTGCCGTATCGGGGATCCCCACCGCTGCAGAGCGGGGGGCAGAATCAGAAGTGGCCCACAAGTGGGCAAATTGGCTACCTCACCCCTGCCGTATCGGGGATCCCCTCCGCTGCAGAGCGGGGGGCAGAATCAGAAGTGGCCCACAAGTGGGCAAAGTGGCTACCTCACCCCTGCCGTATCGGGGATCCCCTCCGCTGCAGAGCGGGGGGCAGAATCAGAAGTGGCCCACAAGTGGGCAAATTGGCTACCTCACCCCTGCCGTATCGGGGATCCCCTCCGCTGCAGAGCGGGGGGCAAAATCAGAAGTGGCCCACAAGTGGGCAAAGTGGCTACCTCACCCCTGCCGTATCGGGGATCCCCTCCGCTGCAGAGCGGGGGGCAGAATCAGAAGTGGCCCACAAGTGGGCAAATTGGCTACCTCACCCCTGCCGTATCGGGGATCCCCTCCGCTGCAGAGCGGGGGGCAAAATCAGAAGTGGCCCACAAGTGGGCAAAGTGGCTACCTCACCCCTGCCGTATCGGGGATCCCCACCGCTGCAGAGCGGGGGGCAAAATCAGAAGTGGCCCACAAGTGGGCAAAGTGGCTACCTCACCCCTGCCGTATCGGGGATCCCCACCGCTGCAGAGCGGGGGGCAGAATCAGAAGTGGCCCACAAGTGGGCAAATTGGCTACCTCACCCCTGCCGTATCGGGGATCCCCACCGCTGCAGAGCGGGGGGCAAAATCAGAAGTGGCCCACAAGTGGGCAAAGTGGCTACCTCACCCCTGCCGTATCGGGGAGCCCCACCGCTGCAGAGCGGGGGGCAAAATCAGAAGTGGCCCACAAGTGGGCAAGGTGGCTACCCAGTAACCTAGTAATAAAAAAAAAATTTGTTTTTACTAGGTTCTGAAACCTAGTAAAAAAAAAGTTTTTTTTTTTACTAGGTTTGAAAACCTAGTAAAAAAAATAATTTTTTTTTTACCAGGTTTTGAAACCTAGTAAAAAAAAAAACTTTTTTTTTTACTAGGTTCCCAATACCTAGTAAAAAACGTGTTACCTAGTAAACTGTTACCTAGTAAAAAAAAAAACTTTTTAAAAAAAAATTTTTTTTACTAGGTTTCACTACAGACCCTGCCGCAGCCACGTCCAGCCCCCCCCCCCCCCCCCCAAGCTCTAAAGGGGTGGAGAAAATTCGAGAGGGACGTGGAGGATTTGTAGGGGGTCGGTGCAGGCTGTCAAGGCGCTAGTTGTTGAGGGTGCAGAGAGGTATGGATGGCCCATGGTATGGAGGGCTACTGAGAGTCACTCAGGGTTGCTACAGAAGAGAGGGGTGGTGTGGGGTGGTTGAGGGCCAACAAGGTGATAGGGTCATCAGCAAACTCTGAATGCAGGGCCGCACGCTTCATAGCAGAGTGTTGTCTCAGAGTGGGCTCCCGGCAGGTGGTCGAAATGGGTGGGCACAACAGAAACACTACGCCGGGCCCACCCGATGGTGTCCCTTTGAGCGATGCATGCGACTCAAGGTTGCCGCGTGCAGTTACTCACATCGGGACGCACACCGCAAACGAAGCTGTTTTCGGCCCATTGTTTCTGTCTCTCCGTCATGTCTGCGCAAACATTCAGGATCCGGACAGTACGCTTCATGCCCCCCCCCCCCCCCGTGCGGTGAGAAGTCTGTTCGATGAAGGGGGGGGGGGCGCGCCGGCGTCAGCAGTACATACGAACAGAGAGCGGGCTCGTCAGTGGCCCTGGTGCACCATCGATACCTTTCTGTCGGAGGAGAGGGACGGGTCGCTCGCCTGTGGCGGGGCTGCCGGGGAGTTTGACGCAGTTCGGCGGCGGGATGCACGAATGCTGACACCACGACCTACGTCCAGGCTTTGTTGAGAAGAGGGGGGGGGGGGGGGGTTTGGCTCTGAGACCCATCCACCCAAACAAAATCTTGACCCAAAATTTGGCTGAGGGAAAACCAAGTTTGAATAAGCGGCCCTTTGTGGGACCCCCCAGACCCCCCCCCCTTGTGTATTAATTCCTTACAGGGGGCTTTTTCGCACAGCGCGGGCACAGCGCGCGCACAGCGCCAATTATTACGGTGATTATCCAGGTAACATCCCTGAAAACCACCCACCTGCGGAATCATGCACAATTAATTCAAAACTCAAAAATACAAACATCTGATGCTTGCCATGGGTCCCAGGGACCTAAATTCTGCCCCCCATAGCCCCGTCCACTGCAGCAGCCAGGTAGGTAGGTAGGTGCACTCGGTCGTGGAGAGGCGCCCCATGGTTCCCCCTGGCGTCGCCCCTGTGACGAACAGGAAGAGGCTTCGCGCGTGAAGAGGGGAGGCGGCTTACTTCCCGCTAGACCTGACTGTTGGCCCCCAACAAAGCGGCCCCGGGCTACGCCGGGAGGGCTGATCGCCGCCAGCGTGACATGCTTGTCTCGCCGGGAGGGTGTGCCCCCGTGCTTGCGCACGTCCCCTCCTTTGGGCGGAACCCTAGGGGTTCACCGGACTTCCTGGCGTATCCCGTTCCCAAGGCGTGCATGCACGTTCCTGGTACTAGGGTTCCGAGGCGCTTGGGTGTCGCACGCTCCGCCTCGAGTCCCAAAGCAGCGCAGGCCTTAGGATGCAGCCTTACCCCCGGGCTCCGGATCTCGTTTGGCCGGGTCACCTGCATGGCACGGGCTGCCTCAGTGCCCGGGCTGTGGGCACTGGGTTTCCTACTGTTGTGTGGTGTTTGTGTTTGGGTCCGGTTGGCGGTTGGGTGCGGGTTTTGTCAACCCCGTCTGTCCTGGCTGGGGTTTAGGGTGGGTGTTTTTGGGCTCGATTTGTGGTGTTGTCCCCGTAGTGTCGGCTATTTGTGGTGTTCGTGGTTGGGCTTCGGTTTCGGTCTGCTTTTGGGACGTGTGTGGTTTCGTGGGCGCCCCGCTTGCCCCCCGCCGTTTCCGGTTCCGGCGCGCGGTGTGGGCGTGTGTGCCGGGCCCGGGTCTCGCCTGTGCCCAGTCCGTCTTGGTTGGGTTGTCGGGGTGTGTTTTTTTGTTTTTTTTTTTTTGCTTTGGTTTTTTCTTTTCTTTTTTTTTTTTTTTTTTTTTTCTGGGCTTTGTGGTCCCTGTCCCTCCATCCCCTTTCTTTCGGGCTGGGCTGGTGGCTCTCTTTTTTTTTTTTTTTTTCTTTTTTTTTTTTTTTTCCGTCCCTTTTCCCCGTGGTCCGCTGTTACTGGCTTGGTGTTGCCGGTTTTGGGTGGGTGGTTCGCCTGTGCCTCTGCGGGGGTCCCCCTTTTTTTTTTTTTTTTTTTTTTCTTCTGGGGGGGGGGCCTGGCCGCCTGTGGTGGTGTTGGCGGGTGGTTGGGCGGCTGTGGGCTGTTTTCGTGCCTTTTCCCCTTCCCCCCTCCTTTTTTTTTTTTTTTGGGGGGGGGGCTTGCCTGTTCCTCCCTCTGCCTTCCCTGGGCTGGCGCACGCACTGGCCTGTATTCAGTGTTGTCTTCCGGGCTGCTGTTTTCAGTTGGGTTCTGTGTGGCCATGTTCCGGCCCCATGGGTCGGGTGGGCTCTGTACACTGTGGGCTCGGCGCCCCTTCTTGCTGGGTTAGGTCCTGGCTCTGCCGGCTGGGCGGCTGCGCCAGGCGGCTGCTTGTGGTTTTGGGTTAGGGGGCTGGGGTTGCTCGTGTCCTTACCCCTCCGCGGTGCCGGCTGTAATCTTCTGGGTGGTCCGTCACCGTTGTCGCCTGGCGCTCTGTGGTCCCGTGTGTGGCCTGTGGTGCCGGTGTGTGGCGTGGTGGCGCGGCGCCTTCCCGGGTGTGCGGTGGCTGGCTTCGGTTAGTCCCTCAGGTTAGGGTCAGTTGTGTCGTGTTGTGCCGCTCTGTGCCGCGTCGCGTCGCGTCGTGCTGTGGTGCGTTGCTCTGTGGCGCGCTGTGGTGTGGTGTGCCGTGGTCTCGCGTGGTGCCGCGGTGGGTCAGTGGAGGTCAGCCTGGCCTGTGTGGGTCGGTTAGGTCTTCGGGAAATTCTGCTGAATGATCACGGTGTCCTTGGGGCGTGCACACTGACTCTCACCCACGGACTCAATCTTCACCGGGCCTCGCAGACAGGCAGGTGTACTCGGGGTGTAGGAAAAGCGTTCCTTCTCCAAGGCAGACAAACAGACATCAGGAGTCGGACGGTGGAGGTGGCTTCCGAACGCTGTTTGAGTGGCGAATGGCTTTCACTGCAGCTCGGCTGCGCTGGCAGGGTCCGGGTCGGTGCCGCCGGCAGGGATGAGCTCACACTGTAGGGTCAGGGGGATGTCCATATCTCCGGTGCTGGACTGCTGGGGTCCGGGGCATCGGTAGTATTCTTGGTACTTCCAGTCTTCACGGCGCTCGGAGATGGTGTTGAAGGGGGGCACCGTCCAGCAGCACCAAAGCCTTCGCGATCGATCACAGCGTTTCGTTTCCCCTTGCGATGCTCGATATTCATCATGGACGGGATCGGTGCGCCGCCGCAGTGCCATTCCTCCACTGGACGCAACAGGTTGGTGACGGACGCCCTCACGGACGTGAGACCAGCCGAGATCAAGCCCCCGTAGCAATACTCTGCGTCAAACCGCGACGGTAGCGCAGCCCGGCCCTTATAGCCCATGGTGTGGTCGCGTGACGGTCCGTGGGGTTGCCCTCCCTGGGGGCCTGTGCCTTGGTCTCGTGTCCTCTGGGGCTGTCGTGGTGCCCTTTTCCTCCGTGTCTTGGTCCCCGTTCCCGTTCCTTCCTGGTTCTTGGGTGGTGTCCTGACCCCCTGTGGTGTCGCTTCCGGCGCCCTGTCCCTGCGTGTGCCTGCCCTCACTTGGGGCCCTTCCGTGCCCTCTTGCCTGTGTGGTCCTTGGTGTCCCTTGCCCTTCCCTTGCCCTTGTCCTGCCCCTTCCTGGTGTGGTGGTGGTGGGAGGGGCGGGGTGGGGAGGGGGCGCCGGTGGCCCAGGCTTGGGGGTGGGTGGCCTGGAGCCACCGGCGGAGGGCTTGGGGGGTGTAGGGGGGGCGGAGGCCCTGGACCGCATCGCGGAGGAGGGCCTCCCATGCCGCTTGCGGCATGATGGTCTCCGGGGCGGCCTCATTGGGGTTTGCGGGGGTGCGGGTGCGCACCTCCTCGAAGGTATGCACCGTGTGCACCCCTCTGTGTCTTCCCGCTCCCCCGGCCCATTTCACCCAGCGGCGGAGCTCCTGCAGAGCGGAGGGAGACCACCAGGCGAGGTGGGCGGGGGCCCGGGGGGGGGAGGGGTCCGTGCCTGGGGTCCTGGAGCGGCGGGGGGAAGATGTGGACCTGAGGTGGTGGCGGGGGTGGCGGTGGCTGGGGGAGCGGGAGCGGCGGCGGCGGGGGCTGGGGGTGGAGGACGGGTACGGGCGGAGGGGGGAGCGGGAGGGGGAGGTGGACATGGGGCGGCGGTGGCGCGCTCGGTGGCGTCCGGGGGAGCGGGAGTGGTGGTGGCGGGGGCTGGGGGTGGTGGATGGGTACGGGTGGCGGGGGGAACGGGGGGCCCGGCGGGGCGTGTGGGGGGAGGGGGAGGTGGACGTGGGGCGGCGGCGGGGGGAGCGGGAGTGGTGGTGGCGGGGGCTGGGTGGCCGGTGGGGGGAGGGGGAGGGGGACATGGGGCGGCGGTGGCGCTCGTGGTGGTGCCCGGGGGAGCGGGAGCGACGGGAGCGGGGTCCCTGGGGGTCGTGGTGGTACCTGGGGGAGCGGGAGCGGCGCGAGTGGGTGGTTGAGGCGCGGTGGGAGTGTGGGCGCCGTGGGCGAGTGTGCCGTGCGGGGGGGGAGCGGGAGCGCCGCCGCTTGCGGGACCGGCCCTCGTCGCTCGAGTCGGGCCAGTCCGGAAGCGTCGGCGGCCTCTGGGGGGGCTCGCGCGGCGCCGCTTGGGGGGGGGGGTCCCCCGTCGTCCTTGGGGCCCCTTCGGCCATCGGATGGTGGCCGGGGGGGTACGGGGCGTCACGCGGTGCTGGTTGGGGGGGGAGATCCCCCGTCGTCCATGGGGCCCCCTCGGCCATCGGATGGTGGCCGCGGGGGTACGGCTGGTACGGGGGTGGTGGCTGGTACGGGGGGGGTGGGTATGCGAGCGGGGCGTTCGGCGGCTGCCATCCCGTCCGCTGGTGCTGTTGGTGTACGGGGGGTTGTGGCCCGGTGGGGTAGGGCGGTGGGCAGTGGTAGTGGTGGGGGTGGTGTTGGTAGTGGTGGTGGTGGGGCCGCTGGTGGTGGTGGTGTGTGTAGTGGTGGGGTTGGTGTTGCGGGTATGGCCCATGGAGTCCTTGTGGGTTCTCCGGTCCCCCTTGTGGGGGTGGGGGGTTGGGCATCGTGGGCAGTCCCCGGGGCTGCACTATGTGGTGGGCATGGAGGAAGGGTTGGGGGGCGGGCTTGACGGTGACGATGGTTGAGGGGTCCCACGTCCCTGGGTCGGTTTGGCCGGCGGTGGTGGTGGTTTGTGGGGGATGGATGACGGGGCGTTTGATGACGGGGATGTTGACGAGGGTTTGGAGGGGGTCGTGCTGGGTGGCCGTCTCCGCGGTGGTGGTGGGTGCCGGCGGGAGGGGGGCGCGGGTCGTGGTGGGTGGGGGGTCCTGGCTTGGGCGAGGGCCTGGGTGGGGGTGGTATCGGGTGGTTTTGTGTCGTTGCGTATGCGGTGTTGTGTGTGGTCGCGTGGGCGCCGGCTTGGGTTTGGGGTTGGGTTTGGGGTTGGGGTCCGGTTTGGGTTTGGGGTCGGGTTTGGGGTTGGGGTCCGGTTCCAGGTTGAGGAGTACCTCTGTCCGGAGGTGTGAGGGCGTCGATGCCGGGTCGGGGGTCGTCCCGGTGGGTTGCCGGGGTGCCTGAGTCGCCTGTGTGGGGGTTGGGGGGTTGGTGCGTGCGGCCGCGGCTTTGGCTTTCGCCGTGGCCTTGAGGATGAGTTTGGCGGGGAGGGGGGGGTCGGAGGATGAGGTGGAGGAGGTGGACGAGGCTGAGGACGAGGAGGAGGTGGTGGACGCGGGTTGGGCTGTGATGCGGGCGGGCTTGCGGGCGGCGGCTTCTGCCGCGGCCACGGCGGGGAGGATGGAGGGCATGTCCCCGGGTTGTAGGTTGGGGGCGGGCGGCTGGGGGGGCCCGGTCGTGACCTGGCGGCCCGGCGGGCCGATCTGGTCGGCTGCGGCGGGGGAGGGAGGCGCGGGGCTGCGGCCTTCTCTTTCTGGGCTCGGCTGGGCCCGGGTCCTGCAATGTGCGAGGTCGTGTGGGTTTGTGTCAGCGGGGGGGAACAGTTCGCGTGGGCTGCATTCAGGGGCCGGGGGGGGTGGGCCTGGGTCCTCTGGGGTGTGTGTGGGGGGCGTGGGCGGGCCACTGGGTGGGGTGGGCGTGCCGCGGGGCGTGGGGCTCCCCTTGGCGGGTGTGTGTGGGTTGTCGAGTGTGGGGGGCGGTGAAGGGTGGCCGGTGGGTGGGTGTGTGGCGGGCGTGTGCTGGTGTTCGGGCGGGTGGGGGAGGCCCGTGTCGCGGGGCCCGGGGGTGCGCGCGATAGTGGGCGTGTGTGGGTCTCCGGTTGAGCAGCGAGAGGGGGGGGGCATGGGCGGGGATTGTGCGGGGGGTTGTGCTGCGCCGGTGTATGTGTCCGCTTGCTGCGCGCTTGCGTGGGCAGTTGTAGGCCGGGCGGTTTGGAGGAGAAGCTTGCCGTCTTCTGCTGCCGCGGCAAGGATTTCGCAGACGAGCGTTCGTATCTGGTGGACCTCTTGGTCAGTGGTGGGAAGGGGGCATGCTAGCTTTGGGCTAAGACCCGCGCGGTTGAGGACCCTGTGGATGGCGTGGTACCCGCAGGTGAGGGACTGCTGCGGCCTGGGGGGGGGGTTTGGTCGTGTGTCCGGGCCTGCTTCGACTTGTGTGTGGGCGGTGGGGATGGCCCAAACCCAGGGCACGGTCCCCGTGGGTGGCCAGTGGCGCTGGATCCAGTGGGTTAGGCAGAGCATGGACAATCCCAGGTGGTAGCCCGCCTTCCCTGAGGTGATTTGGGCCAGGGCGCGGGCTGGGGGCGTGTCCCCTGGCTGGAGGAGACCCCTGAGGATCCTGTGCTGGGTGGTGGGGTCCCCCACTGCCCCTGGTGGGGCGGTCTCCGGGGCGAACATGGTGTCTGTCCCCTGGATGATCCATTGCGGGCCGTGGGACGTAGCCATAGCGGCTATCACGTAGTAGTGGCCGCGCTCGAGGACTGTAACCCAGACCTCCGGCGGGGGGTGGTCACTGTCTGTAGGTGGGGGGGGGAGGTCGTCGTCCGGGGTGCGGAGGCCGGCGGCGCGGAGGGCGGTGTCGCGGTTGGGCGCGGTGGCCTGTTCCCACTGCTCCGGGTGGTTCGGGTCCGCTGGGTGGTCCGTCTCCGCTTGGGCCCGCCGTAGGCGTACGGTCCCTCGACGCGTGACGTTGCTGCCGGTGTCGTGCGTCAGGGCCTGGCCCCACTCGATGGGGGGGATCCAGATGGGCTGGCCCCGGGTGTGTTTGCGGGCTCGCCAGAGCACGAGGTCTACTATGGTCTCGTGGAGGCCGCTTTTTCGCACAGCGCGGGCACAGCGCGCGCACAGCGCCAATTATTACGGTGATTATCCAGGTAACATCCCTGAAAACCACCCACCTGCGGAATCATGCACAATTAATTCAAAACTCAAAAATACAAACATCTGATGCTTGCCATGGGTCCCAGGGACCTAAATTCTGCCCCCCATAGCCCCGTCCACTGCAGCAGCCATTCAATAACGTCCTTTCAATCTTCTGAACTTACCGAACTCCCGGTGGTGGAGAACAGCCAACTTTTCGCACAGCGCACGGTACGCCCCCACAAACAAAGCCTGCCTGCGTCACCCCCCGAGTGGGAAGCCGCGGTATGGCAGTGCAAAGGCGCGCGCACTGCAGCACATCCGACAGAGCTCGTCAGCGGCCAATAAAGACCGCAGGTACCTTTGCCGACAAGACGGCGGTTGGGCGCCCAGCAGAAGGCCAAGGACAGGTACACACAGTTCCTGCGTCGGGACGTATGGAGGACCAAGGGACAATGCTGGACCCCCCCAACCCCCTGACCCCGCCGTTCTGCAGGCCCCCTTGGACGCGGTCAGGCCCCCGGCAGCGCACCACTACTCCCACAGCACCGCCGCGCCCCTCCCTTCGCACTGCAGAGCGACACCCCCCCCCCCCCCCCCCCGCGCCGTGGGGCAGCGGCCACATCCCTCCCCCTGCCCCGCACGAACACCCCCGGGGCCACCGAGGCCGGACCTGCGGCCGCTTCTTCGTCGGTCCCGTCGGCGCATGGACCGGGTGCCGCGAGGCGTCACTGACTTTGGAGCTGCGAGACACACAGAGAGAGAGGGGGGGGGGGGACCGGCGTGCAGACCCACGCGCACCCGCCGAGTGCAGCCGCACACACGCGCACACACACCCCAACACGCAGGCAGACCGGCTGGAAAGAGGATTGCGTGCAGGAGGGGGCCGGCCGAAGGGATGTATTAGAAGAGGGGGGCATACTTGGCCCTGGCGTCCGTGTAAAAGGGCGCAAACGGACGCCCCACGGAACTGAAAACGGACGCAAACGGACGCGGCTTACGGGTATTGCCTTGTGCCCTCACATCTTCTGCTCCGGGAGGCCTTGGGAACCTCCAGCGCACCCAAACGGTGGTGGTGTCCACACAACTGGTGGCAGCAGGTCATTGAGGTGGTGTACTGTAGGGGGGGGGGTCCCGGTCAAAAATCATCAAAATTCCGGATGCAGCAGAAAAATGGACGCAAACAGACGACCCCCCTCAATGGCAAATGGACGCAAACGGACGGATGGCCGATAGAGAGACGGACGCTCGGGCCAAGTATGGGGGAGAGGGGGGGGGGGGGGGTCTGGGACCCCAAAGTGTGTGTACCCAAAATGGCCCGACCAGATTTTGCCGGTTGTAAATTTCGTTTTCCCCCGATGGTCACTTTGGTCTGGGGGGGGGGGGGGGGTTCCCCTCCTGCGGGTGTCCGCCGGTTTAATGTTGGCCTGCCAGGGGGTCGATTAAACCTCCTGAAGGGGGGGTTAGAGGGGCTGGGACATCGGGGCCTCTGTGAAACGGTCGTCTGAGGGCCGGTGCTCACAGCAGCGGCAGACACCGACGGGGGTTGAGGTCCGGATTGGGGGTTCAGGCCCCGCCCTCTGCAGTTGTTACGATGCCTGGGTCCCGCCGGACATGACCATGTGCGAAACGACAGACGGGTATGTGATCGTGACCGACCGGAAATGTGTGGCCGTCACCGCCTGGACCGGGCCCAGACACGCACGCGGACACGCACGCGCACAGGCACACGCACATACACACAAGCACACGCAGGCCTGCGCTTGAGGGGGACGGCGGCTCAAGGGAGGTCTCAAGAGCGGCTACAGCAGCGGTTACTGGCGGTTGGAAAGCGGATTCTGTAGCCGTGCTGGCGGTTATAAAACGGCTGGAGGGCGAAGGGGGAGGAGGGGGCGGACAGAAGCGGTTGGGGCGGAACTGACAGCCATCCCCCAAGGAAGAGGGGGGGGGGGGGCTACAAAAATCCAAAACCGAGCGTACGGTGCTTCTTCCGGAGGGGTAGGGGCAGAGTCCCGGGCGCATGCACATGCCCCCGCTCGAGCACAGACCTGCGCATGAACACGCCCACGGGCACAAGGAAGTGGACAATGCGCACCAGCACGTGCACAGGCACCCGCCGCTTGGGCACGGGCACATGTGACAGTGACTGTGACTAGTTGTGAGCTGGCTGAGGAGTGTAAGCGTTGGTCGTCTTGCTACCGCCTCCGGCCGGAGAGCACTGCGTACGTATTCCCACAGAATGACCATCAATGGCACAGTTGTGAAACACAGGACACGTACAGAAACGCAAGCAATGAAAGGCCGCCATGCCCCTTCCTCCCGCACCGACCACCGCACCTCCGCACCGCGCACTGACCAGGAAGCACCGCAGGCCCTGGGGCACACCTGGTGGATTTGGGGCCGGTGTCTGACGGGGCGGCATCGGCGCTGCCCGTCGCTGAACTCGTGGAGCCCACCGCGGGCCCCGCATCGCTGCACGCCTGCTTCGGGGACGCCTGCAGCGAATGCAGCGGAGGCCGAGAGCAGTGCGGGGCCATGCCAACCGCCGCGGTCCCGGCGTCACCTGCGGCACCCACAACTGCCGCGACGCCCATCGCCCAGAACGCCCGCGAGGGCGGAGCGTATGCGAAGGACAGGACCCGGGCCATGGCGCAACGGACACTCAGCTACCGAACGCCCCCGCGTCACAGGCAACCGGCCACCGCTCATCAATGGGACCCAGGGGGCGGGGGCGGGGGGGGAGGGGGGTTGGATTACGAGACCCACCCACACAGATTTTGGCAAAGCCCCGGGGACCCCAGAATTGTCCCACCCCCAAAGGGGGGGGGGGGGTGTTGGACAGCCACCCACCCACCGGCCAGCTACATAGAGCCGACACTCATAAAGGTTTTTTCATGTTGTGCCTTGAGATGGAGACTACAGCAAACAAGGAAACCTTAACCAAACCCACCCATGCACCATGACACATCCCTTTGCCGTGAACCCATCAGCACCCATGCACCACCCCCATAGGACGGGGGGGGGGGGGGCGTTGGACACCCACCCACCCAGAATTTCCAAAACATCCCCCCACCCACCCACCCACCCACCCACCCCCCCCGTCCCGTAGGCCAAACCCTAAGCACATCCCGGACGGGACGCTTCATTCTACCGCGGGGCGCACTCTGGGCGGTTTGAGGGTGTGGGTGGAGGGCGAAGCCACTGGGACAACGTGTTTGTGGGAGGTGAGAGTGGGACAATGGTCCATCTGCCTACAGCTGCTTGGGCGCCCCTCCCATGCCGGCGCCGGCACGCCCAGTCATTCCCGTGACAGTGAAGTTCGGAGGGTGCCCACCACCGCTGATGTCGGAAATGCAACGCAGGGCCCAGGGGGTTCCGGATCACCAAATGTTACACATTAGCGGGGCGCAGCATGTCCGGGCATTTTGCCGTCTTGGGGGGGTATTGCCGGGGGGGGGGGGGGGGATACCACGAGGGGATAGCTCGGAGGCCGTCCTGTTGCGCTGACGCCGAAGTGACACGATGCTCGCCCTCAGAGCCCAGCCTTCATCACGCAGACGCGCAGGTGCCTGCCCCAGCCCTCCGACTGTTCATTCCATCCCGACCGCTTCTGTTTGCTCCAACGGCCCATCGACGGTTTCGCAACCGCCAGACTTGCCCTTTCCCTCCATTAACCGCCCTGGCAATCCCTTCTGACCCCCCCCCCTTCAGCTTGCTACCCCGTCAACCACGCCCCTGGCCCTGGCCCTTTACCTGATGCTCTTCAGAGAAAAGCAGTTTGCAGACCACAGCAGCAGATGGCAGGCTAACATTAGAAGAGAGGAGGGGAGAGGAGGGCCCCCCTCTTGGAGTGACGCAGTGACAGTGACAGTGACGGACTGAGACAGTGTTTCTGTCATGGAATATGCATGAAAAACATGGAAGATAGAGAGCCGGCCCTTGGAGCCCCCTCCAGGGGGGGGGGGGGGGGGGTTGGACAAGGGGCTCCAAGGGCCCCCCACCCCCGAGTAAATTTTTCGGGAGCCCATGGCACACGG